>VZSF01010488.1:228069-439670 GCA_013398295.1 Chionis minor
ACAAAAGGGTGGGGGGGGAGGAGTGGAGGAGGTGTTTATCTGAAATAGCTTGTTCAGATTTTAATTGCTTTTCCTAAAAAATTATTAATTGAAAGTATGTCTACATAATTGCGAAAAAACTGTCCTAGTTCCCTGAAACTGTATTTATATACTGGTAACATGAAAATATTTTTGAGAGGGAGGCAAAAATCTTTTCAGTCTGTAATGAATCATAGTACATTAGGGGAGAGCCACCTGAGGTCTTTTCTCAGCAGCATAGACAAACTTGATTTTGAGAGGACAGAGGAGAGAGGAGAGGAGAGGAGAGGAGTCGAGTCATTCGTTCTTGAAAGTTAATTTCCTGATAAACACATCATAATACAAGTTGGTTAAATGACACTATCAGATTATGCTGCTCATAACAATTCTAAACATCACATAAATGCCTTGTGTAGTACATCATTTTAGGTATACTTTCCTGGAGGAACAGTACACTGACCCGACTGCCAGCAAATCTAGAACACAAAATTTGCAGGGAAGCACTAGAAATACTCAGGCTGCCTATCTACATAGCGGCAGATGCTGGATTTTCACTCCACATTGGTGTTGCTTATTTTGTTCTGTTTTGGTTTGGTTTGGTTTGTTTGAGATAAGTTACAGAAACTGCAGGAAGGGGAAATCAGCTGATCCCGGGGGAGGGGGGAAGGGAAACAGAGACTATTTCATACCAAAATAGAAATAAAAGCACACTGTACTTGCTTTAAAAAAAAGGAAGAAAAGGGATATTTTTAGTGATGTTGAGTCAAATTTTTTCTTGTGCTCTGGCTTTTTATGGTTTCACAGTGGAAGGGAAGACAATAAGGAACTGTTTATCTGCCACTGGGAATTGTCTTTGCATTAGTGTCCCAGCAGGACAGCAAAGCAGATGCAGATTTTGACATAATGGGCAGTGTCACTCATTCCTGTAGCAGGACTGATAGATCATGTATCAAGAAAGCAGCATTAGGACTATAATGAGATGGATTCATTCATTCATGATTGCAAAGGTGACCTTTCACCCCCAAAAAGACATCCTAAAAAACCCACAACTGTCTTTGTCATCAGAACTTTAATCCCCAAATTCTTCATGGTCAGCATATTTTTGTCAACTACCAAAACCAAATTCATTTTTCAGAAGGGTATTTAAAATATGTACATAGTAAAGAGGATGTCCTGCTTTCTGAGGTCTCCTCAGACATGCTGGAGTTGATTTTCTTACTCCTTCTGGGAAAAAAAAGGAGCAACTTTGACTGTCTTTTGGTGGGAGTTTGATATAACCCAAAAGAGAGATGTGATCCCCTCTGCTGAAAAGCAGAAGTATGAGTGTTGTGAGTACTGTGGGGAATGAAAATAAGCAAGGTTTCTCAGTAGGAGAGGGGCAAAAATCAGTAAAACAAACAACAACAAAAAGAGGAGGAATTTCTTTCAGGTGAGAAAGGAATTCTTGGTGGATGGAGAAAATAGATTCTTTGGTAGAGCAAAACAAGGAAAAATTAGTAAAATTAGATATTTTGCAAGCAAAATTTAAAATTATAAACCTTGGTAGGTAGACAGAAGCTTTTTTGTTTTTCTTGGAATTTTCCTTCAAGCTGTGAACATCGTCTTTCATGTGTGGAGAAGAGAGGGTGAGGAGTTGGAAGAGGAGTACTGATTTTATCCATGATGTTTCGTAGTGGAGAAATTGGTATAAACCCTCCTCTTTCTCTCCATTAGCTATTGGCCGCCTTCTGTCTCCTTCCTATAACACTGAATGGTATGTAGCAGAAGAAAGCTCAGTAAAGGGTTTTCTCTTAAAATTTTGTAAACATCCATATCAATAATGATTTTCACCATGCAACAAGTTCGTCCCACCCAATCCTCTTATCTCCTGATTTGCTTTCTGTTTAATGTACAGTATCCTTACTGGTGGGTCTTATTGAACCTGAGAAAACAATACGATGTGACTCAACTCCTCATCTTGGGATACTATTTTATAATCTGTTAGGCCAGTACTGAAGGGACAAATTTCTTTTGTAAATGAGCACATTCCATTAACATGGCTGAAGTCTGTCTACTCACAGGAAAGGTCTATTGGCTCACCAGTTTGAGTACCTGGGAGTACCGAACCCTGCTATCTTGTTTCTTTGCTAGTCTTACATTTAACACATAGAAAACAATCAGTCTTCAGGAAACATGAGACCTGAGGTTTAACTTATTTGGGAGAAGAGAGATGAAAGGTGGACACCAACAAATAGTAGCTATACCAGAAAAATTACAGTATACTGTTGGCAAATGACTATTAAGAAATGCAATTTTAAGTATACAAATAGGTATCAAAATTACCAGCAGCTCTGAGAAGCTGTAAGGATACACATTAGTTGTTTAACAACTATGGAAGAAACTGTAGGCCTAAGTGTCTTGCTTTTGTTTGTATCAATCTCTGTGACTGTTAAAGAGATAAGTATGTCTGACAAGTTTCATTTCAAAGAAACCTCTTTGTGACTAACAATGAGTTGATCTCATTACCTGCTTCTTGTATCAATCTGGTGAAAGAGTAAATCTGAAGTTCAATTTGTCAGTCTTTCTTCTTAATCAGTCTAGAAAAATATGTCTTTAAACTAAAGTAACTAGTTCAGAAAAAAAAAAAAAGAAAAACTAGATGCTCTTATCTTTTGAAATCTGGGCTCTAGCTGGAAGCTACATTTTTTTATTAAAATAGCTTTTATCAGCCTAAGAAATTAACTAGTCTAGAAAGAACATTTATCAAAACTGCAGTTAGTCTCAGAAAAGCAGTTAGGTCTGAGCAAAATGAAATTAAACAAGAAAATTCAGTGCCACTGTGGAACATTCCCAAAAGCAGTGCATGGGAAAGAGAATATAAAAGTGCCAGTATACATTAAGTAGTTTAGCACATACCACACAGAACAAGTCATTACATAATTATAATTAAAGTTGCTTAAGTGTATTCCTACAGTATTATTGCAAAAGGCCAGGAACCAAGAAATTTTCACGCATGTATGTGAGACTCATTCACTGAGACTCATTACATTTGTTTTTACAGGCATTCATGACAGTGAATCAAAACACCAACTACTCTCTTGGTTTGCTACTATGTCTACTCTATCACCCCACTTTGTACAGTATAACCATTTAAAGAATTTATTGGCTGGCATTAAGTCTTCTTACATGAGCCTAATTTTGAGGCAACCAAAATTAGTTTTAAAGGATTTCAGTTGCCTCAAAGTTTGAGAGCAAATGAGAAGGCAAGACTTTCCAGAATAGGGTAGTATTCTCAAGTTGTAGAAAACACAGAGCGACCAGCCAAATAACAATATCCCAAAGGAGTCAGAGAATGAGGAACAGGGCAAGACAGAGTGACAGTGGAGAGTGTAACAACAAAGGATAGTGGACAAATTGGAAAGAAGGGGGTAATTTATAACATTGGCTGAAAGAACAGTGAAGTCCAAGAATCAGCAAGGTGAACTCAAAGACACTCAGAGTCAAGAAAGCATCGGAAATAGGATGAGACTTAAAGTGTCTAAGTGCAAGTAGTCTCTCAAGGAGCATCAAAGAGTTCAAGTTGAGTTTAAGCAAACAACGTGAGCTAGAAATAGAAAATCCAACATTTAATATAAAAGTATTGTTTTTAATGTCCAAAAATGATTATTAAGGCTTTCAGAGTTCAGGTAATTGGTTAAAATAAACTAATGTATATTTTCCCTGCTTACTTCATTGGATATAGGATATGCTTGAGTCAAATATTTCAGCTTTATTTCACAACCTTGAGGTACAGGAATTTTTCAGAAATGAAAGTTGAAATGCTCATATTTTTACAGGAATTCAAAGGAACATGCCAGCTTCTTCAATTTTAACAAAAATTTTAGCCATTTTTTTTAACAAAATAATTTTAACAAAAAGCATTAAAAATAGTCTATGTGTTCTGTAATGATCTAGAAAAGCACTGAGCAGTAACTCTCTGCCCCTTGGCACTGTTGTTGTCATAGTCGGGACTGTGTAGCACAGGGTTTAATTTAGTATAGTTGCCCAGTACAGCTGGGTCTCTCACTTGCCTTCAGTAAACCCTGCTTTCAGTTCCTGCTGCCCCATCACTCCACTGCCTGTACTTGACTTAGTGAGCAAATTTGTCCCTTGGCCCTGGCCTATAAGAGTGGGGAACTCCTGCTGGATCTCCTCTCCTGCCCTATCTTCATCACTTCCACCACCTTTTTTATGTTGTATCCTGAGACCCGCTTGACAAATCCTTACTAGGCATTTTCACTTGGATGCCCAATTACATTTTCTTTTAAGAGCCTGGCTCTCATACTACATCTCTCATAATAGACCAAGTTTATAGAGTTTCCAGTACAATCCTGAAAACAAGGCAAGGATGAGGCTGGGATACATTAAGAGAAATGCAGCCTAAACAAAGAACTTGAGCCATGAGGGAGACTAGAAATAGGAAGCTTCAAGAGTCTAATTACAATAATGAAGTGATTGTTGTCCCAAAATAAATTTTCTTCACTGCTTTTAAAAAGGAAGATATTTCAAGTAAGGATAACTTTTCTTCTGATGTTCCTAAACTGGAAAAAAATTCTCAACCAGTCCCCTACCTTCACACTGACAATATCTTTCCTTATAGCAGTCATATGCCAGAAAGTATTTTGACAGAAAACTGACAATAAGTCCTCCCTATGAGGATAGAAATAAAAAAAGTCTGTGAAAAAACCAGAAGAACAATATAGGTGCAAAACAGGTCTAAATGTCTATTTTCACAATTTTAATTAAAATTCTTTTGAGCCAAAAATATGTTGGTTGAGAGAGACCCATGGAGGTCATTTAGTCCAGCCTCTCACTCAAAGCAAAGCAAGTGATGTTGGTGATAGATTTTCTTCCTCTTTGCCAGAAGGAGCATGATGTTGATGCTTTCTTCCTCCTCCACTTGGGACTGTGCCCTGACATTTGCCAACATGCTTTCATGTTGTGTGCTTTCTCCATTGATCTTCAGCTCCATGCTACATGCAAACTCACAATACCCGGAGTGCCAGAGATATACTGGATATTTGTTCTCTTTTTATCCCTAAAACTGCTATATCCCTGCTCCCAAAGTAACAGTCCATTAACTGGCCATAGGTTTATAGAGCTGGGATCTTCAGTATCATCTCCTGCCACATCAGACAGTGTCTGTATTCGTCTCTGCTGCATCCTGTTTTATGTTAGCTGAGGTTTATCTTCAGATCCTAGACACTTGCTATTTAGGGATAACTGCTGCTTTTATTTTTGTTATTATTAAGACAAAATTATTTTCCTGAGAGTTGTAAACAAAATCCTCATGTTACTACCCAGGTTTCCTCCACAACTTAAAAAGCTAGATGCCTGTATTTATTTTCCTAGGAAACAAATGCAAAATAAAAAAGGGGGTTTTTCAGTGTTAGATCAGTATCCTGATCTGAAAGAAAAGGGAGGCTGACTCATGATTTCTGAATGCTGAACTCCTGAGACTGGCCATACTGATGATTAGGAGAAACGTTCCTCAGAGGTAATAGCAAAAAAGAAAAGAAATGCTTGTAAGCGGTTAATTTACAAGTATGAGAATGAAACAAAGATGCAGATGGTGAAGAAATATAAGGGCAGGAGAAACTGGATGAACATCAATGTTTACGGCAATGGTGATGAGGGAGAAAGAAACAAGGGCGATAATGGTAAGTGAGGAACATTGTCTGTGGCAGTCAATACTCAATGCGAGCAGTGTTTAATCAATATGCAAAGAAGCAGCTAAAGTGGCTACAGCACAACACTCAGTGAAGAAGTTAAAATGGCTGCAGCACATACAGTGTGCATTTGTTAATCAACAAACAGCTGAAGTTGTGCCATCTACCGTGACAAGAAGAAGCATGAGGCAGGGGGCAGGCAAACAAAGGTTAAGTGAATAAAATGTGATTGATTATTAACAAGGCCAGCAAGCAGGTGAGAAGCAAAGGCAGTTAAGACTGAAGGATGAAAAGCACAGTTGTTTGTAATGACAACAGAAAACACTGAACACAAGCCTGCAGCCCTGCTCTGCTCAGGGCACCTTCCAGCCTCACGTGCACCAGAGGAGCTGCAGAGCTGCTCAGGCAGGCTGTAAATCTCCCACAGCAATACTCCATCCTTCTGTCCATGTTTCTAACTGCTAAGGAGATTTCCCTCATGCAACTTTTGTCTTCCCCCAGGCATACCCTCAACACTCATACAACACCCCACTTTTTAATCCTATATTAGAATAACAAGCAGGAAAAAACAGGATTACTTGCCACCACCATACACATTCTATACTGTTAGCAATAATGCCCACTCTGCTTTTTGAGATCCATTTGCTATATAGTGCTTTGCTATTTCTTTGGCCTGTTCCCTGTCCATCTCTTTTCTCTGCTACATTCCCTTGTGGAGCTTATTTTTGTTGTAACACATAGGCAAGTAAATGCAACTTGCCAAAGAAATGGAGACTGTGCAGACGGCACTTTGCAGTCAGCCTGGCAACACGAAGAAGAGTGGAAACATTTAATCAGTTTTTAGAGAAAAGGACAGCCACTACTAGGTTTCCTCCAGTGATACCCTGACAGTTTTCTGTTTTGTATTTGGTTTTTGGGGAGTTTTTGGAGTGGGGGTAGGGTGGGTTTTTTTCAGGTTATGAGTGAAACAAAATTATTCACAAAGGAGATGGATTATGAAAGGAAGGTGAACAGGTGCAATCAATTATATTAGTATTCTGCGACAGGGTCTATCAAGAGGTTTGTGACCCATAAGTCATATACCTTGTTTGTTTAACAAGCTTGGCCAAGATGGCCGATCAGTGGTGGTTTCTCAGCATCATCAGGAATCTGAGTATTACCCTTCGAGTAGCTGAACAGTCCATGAAGTGATGCACTCTGAGAAAAAGGATAGTTATATTTAGCCTGTGATGGACACAGCACTTATGAACTGACAGTACCATTTTCTGACTGCATGCTGAAATTCTACAACACGTTAAATGTAAGTACTATATATTCAAAACCAAAATAAGGCCCTGAGCTTATCAACAAATCTGACTTAGCTTATCCAGAGTGATTTGAAGCAGAAGACATTAAACACAGGAAAAATTCTGTACATATGGTTAAGAAGGAAATGCTGTCTCCGACTTGACATATTTTTACACTATGACATTATAGAGTTACACATTTTAGATTGTGTATCACTCCTATTACGCTCCTGCAATAGTCGAACAGTAGAGTGCACAATACAGAAACACATATTTTTCATAGGTATGCTATCCTTGCAAACAGGCTTTAGATAGAAATAGCACCAGGAAATTACTTCCCGGGTTTCTTTTTTTGTTATAAAATAACTTAAATAATTTTGTTAAAAAAGAAAAAGGAGACTACACTTGTACAGTCCCTCCAAATTCATTGTTTTCTTAAAATCCTATAACTTGAAAAAATCTTTTTGTTAAATCAAAGTGGAATCACGTTATTCTCTAAGCAACTTTTATGAAATTGACATTTTCCTAACGAAATCTCCAAGAAAATATATAAACTATGCATTACTCTCAAAAAATCCTTCTTGTAAAGAAAGGAAAAATGAACTGTTACTGTATGCTATTTTGGTATGGTTACCCTCAGATATCATTGTCAATTAAAATGGCTATTCCACATGATAGGTAGACTCATCTATAGACGTACAGATTTCTGCATACAGCTCCATAACTACAAAAAGATGTAGGCATGTATATTCAGATAGGGAGGTACTAATCTGTCCCTTATCACCTGCAAGTGAAGAAAAAAAAAGTGTATAATTTGGAAGAATAAATATTAGTAATAATTTTCAGAATGTCACAAGCTTACTGTTAAATTTTATGTTTTCTATAAAAAAAAGAGCAAGAATAGCAACATGTAAATAAATGAAGTGCAGAACAACCCTTTATAACAGTAAGTGCACATTATGTTATGTTAAGGGGAAAAAAGTCTAAATGAATTAATTTAACTGATTTTGAAGCAGAGGTGTTAACATTCATCTATATCTAAACAAGGAAATTCATACGTCTTAAGGAGCTATTTAGCAGAGCTCCATACAGGTGCATTTACATCTAAAGATGTTCAGGAGCCTTCAGCAAAGATTTTCAAACATATTTGCTAATCTCACCCACATTGGATAGAAGGTAAGAGTCTCCACAATATCTGACAGAGGAGAAAGACAGCATTGGTAAATAGCGACAGAAGCACAAGGGCTTTTGTGATCAGTTATTGCTGATCACTGGGATTTTGTTCAGCTGAGAGACACTACAAGCTTCACAACTGTAGGAAGGCTATGGTTGCCATTTTCACCTTATTAGACATCACAGAATCCAACTGCAAACCCAAACCCAAAGGAAATCCACTTTGATTATTCCAGCTTACAGAGCAAGTTTTCAGAGGAGATAACTGCTCTTTATTTATTAACATGATTATGGATTTTTGCAGCCTGAGCAGAAGTAACTTCTTGACTGTAATAGTCAAATATTGTCAATAGTACTATGGTAGTGACTTTTACAATGCTGTGTGAAGAGTTCTAGGTAGAGGCCAGGGTTTTGTAGGACGCTGTGCTGCAAAGGGGAGCCTTCCCTAAGGGAAATGCTGGTAGAAAAGGACTTGGATAATAACAGATTGTGTAGTCGTCGTAATTCCCATTAGGTAAAGGAAGAAGGAATATAACACAGTCTGCCTTAGTGAGAAACCTTTATCTACACAATGAAGTGTGCTGATTACTGGGGGAGCATTTACTTCTGCTTCTGCATGCCCACAAATTAATAATTGTAAACTTTAGCTTACGGTTCTACTACTCAGCTTCTGTGGCACAGATTAAGATACTGGAGTGTAAACTCTGGGCTTTATTCAGTGTTAGTCCAATGTGTTTCAAACGGAGAGAAGCTGTACTTTGAAAAGGGAGAGGGAAAAGGCAGTTTCATGTCAGCTGACAGGATACAGAAAGGGATGAGAGGAGTTTCCCAAGCCCATCTCCATGGGTCTGAACTCTTTAAACAATGTGAGAAGGTGACAGATCAAAAAGACATTTGTGTGAGCTGGCAAGGAAGAAAATGATGAAATCAGACAGAGGTCTTGAGATATAATGCATTGATAAGTAAGCAACAAGCAGTTATGGCAATCTCAGTTCATTACAGAAGACATAAATCAGGAAGACTTGATTCAATCAGAACATAGGGAGATGCCATGTAGCACAGGAAAAATGCTAATATTTTAACCTGTCATAATGTCAGAATTATTGTAAGGTAGAAAACATGGGGGCGGCCATGAAGACTGCTTGGATGCTATGGGACATGAAAATGGGTTTGACAGATTCTCTCAAGTACTGGGGTGTACAGAAGAAAGTCCTGCCAAAGCACTCTTTAGGAGAATGCACTGATTCTGAGCCTAGGTGAAAGCTACTTCTGCATCTCTGTATCAGTTTCAGAAACAACCTTATTTCCCCTTCCCAACATTCATCTTTCCCAAGATAAAAATGCTCTGTAAATTCAATTCCAATTCAAAACCAGTGTTTGAACAACTAAAATCTCAGTTTTCAATTTCCTGATGATTTTTTCCAACCTTGTTCTCTTGCAAGCATATAGTATACACATGTTGACAAATGCTATAAAGATGGGACAATATATAAATAATTTCCTCAGAGTCTGAAGGGAATGATCAATTATCCACCGAGCAGGAGTATTGGGCTTGGGAAGGTATGTTTCCTTGCCATTTTTGATTCCTTTGGGCAAGATATCAGTGTATTTCAGGTAGGATTTTCTATGAGGGAAGTATTTATATGGGGTTAGTGGGCACCCAAGGAAGAGTAGGACTCATAGCGAAGTTTATAAAAGCATCTAATTTAATGGTGGATTAGAACAATAAAACCTAAGCTGGAAAGCATGAAATGTGAAAATAAAACTTAAGGTATTTAAACACTCTAAAAAGTCTGAACTAAAATGAATTTAGAAACACACACGTCTTGGAAGAAATCAGTGGGCCTTCTATTCCTATGTTATTTAAGAGCTTAAGAAAATTCCACCTTTAGCAACTGTCATTTTTTGATTTTGACAAAAAAATAGAAATGCCTCCATTCTAGAAATAATTGCAACCTCATCTGATGTTTGAAACAGTCATAAGACGAAAAGACCACACAGATATTTTAGCTTGTTTCCACTTAGTTTGTTTTATTAAAAAATAAAATAATTAGACATATAATACCATTCTTCTGGTCACCCAGAAGCAGTGGCTGCCAAACAACTTTTAATAAAGCCAGTGCGTGGACTGGACTGTTTCAGTGTTCTTTGATGGCTGTTACACCTATCAGTGTCTATAATTGCTGCAATGAATTATTAGTCTGACTAAGACAAAAATAATGCTAATGTCCCAGAGTTCTGTTGCAAAGTAAAATGAGTGAAGTGCCATCCTTATGTTTGGATCCTATTTAAAATGTAATTCATGACATTTTCCAACAAAAGTTGCAATTAGTGTCATGGACGCTACTGTCATTGCGTTGCAAACACTTTGTTTCTTGTCTGTCAAAATCAGAGCAGCTGTCACAATTCAACTAAATTGAAAAGAATTGTAATTATAAATCCCTGCTTTATAGAATTTCCAGTATACTTTAGCTAAAGTCAAAGTGGTAATTATACAGATTTCAGTCAGAAATGCAGTCTTCAAACTTTATTAATAGAAAATATTGCCTTTTCCACTATTCTGAATTCCAGATGTGATTATGAAAAATTGAAGTTAGCTGAGATTAAAATATTACTGATACACTCAGCATCAGAATTTAATGATGTGTTTTGTTGTTTTTTTTAAAACATGTATTTGTTACATATAATCCTCTATCCCTTAAGTCTTTTCTATCTATAAAGTTGAGGCATTACCATAGAACCAATAAAATGTAGTGGACACATTAAAGAGGCATTCAGAATCAGAGACTGAATTTGCATCATAGTTTTTCACATCCTCAAAGAGACAGATTCCACCAGAAAATTATTGTTATTTAAAAACAATGAATGATCCAGAAAACTACCTGATGCAGCTACAGCCCCCGCAAAGCTACACGTTTAGGGCAGAATAAGGAAGGAGAATTAGTTTTAAGCCTGTCATCCAACCCGCAGATCTCTACAGGGGCAGTTGTTATAGCAATATTACACAATTTCTGAAAAGGTTTGCAGCTGTGACTGGCTTCATTCATTTATTAAGAGGTGTTTTTAATTAGTCTAAATGTCACGTAACCTGGACAACCATGAGACTTAATCGTTCAAAAGAATAAATTTTTCAAGAAATTCCTAGATTTTTTTTGCACAAACTTTGCAAATATTTCTGTTTCTTAAAACAGTCTTCTTAAAACATAAACTTTATTCCTCAGCAGAGACATTATTCAGACAATCGCTTATTGCAATTTGCTTATCTCTAATCCCAGGAAACTCTCCAACACATTTCTTATAGAGTAACAAACAGATACAGCAAAATATTAACAGTCAGACCTCTGTCCCAAATTTCTGCAGAAAGATAACAAGGCAGTTGAATAACAAGGGAGTTAAACTTATTCATGAGCAGACATAAGTGTTTAAGTTTGTTGAATATCTTATTCACTGTTAATCCTTCTTTTATTTCCAGGTATGCTTGATTTGTTTCCCATTTGAATGTTGGTTTCATCTTTTTAAATAAATTTACTGTCTTCTTTTATACAAAAGCCCATATTTACAGAGCTAGACATCTAAAGTAAAAGCACACAGAGGCATCCAAATAAGTGACCTGTTTTAGAAATGTTGAGACTCAGCTCCCAGTGTGATCAATATATATTGATTCCACATACTACATTCTCTTTATGGAGTTGAAAACATACCAATATTGCCATCTAGTATTTCATCAGGAAGCTATCAAAAAATTCTTAGATATCTGTGTTATTGACAAACTAAAAGTGTCAAACTATAATTCCAGTAGTGTATAGTGTTAGTGATACTCAACATTGATTTGTAGAGTTTGAATTAGAGAACTTATTTATGTGCTCTCTGAAATGCAACAAATGATTTCAAACTGAATGATACAGATAAGGTCTTAAAAACTGTCTCTGACCTCCCACATAGTTCACTTGAAATCTTCTTTCTTAGAGATGTAGTTACTAACATTACATATTTATATCCTACATTTCATGTCAGAACAGTTTCCCTGTGAAGCCAAGCCACTGATCCTGAGAAGTTTGCTATGTTTTGTTCATATCATTCTTATCATCCTGAAAATGTCATAACTTCCCTCACCTTAAGGCTCTTACGGATTATAAACTGGAGAAATCGACATCCTATCTCTGTTAACCTTTGGCAAAGCTTGAGGAACTATTCCTTGCTCGTGAAAAAGCCATCTAATTGCTAATCTATAATCCTTTTAATATGCTATACGTTTTGGATTGATCTATTGCCAGCTGACCCAGCAGTGCCCATGGCTATATTAATCCTATTATTCACATGTTCCAATGGAACTCTTTAATGAAGCCTGAAAGGCTTGCATACTACTGATATTAAGGATGGTTACACTTGTAGTGCACCTAATTATGGAACATTCTATTGTATCACCTAATTGTGTAAATTACATTTTTCCCAAGGCATAATTTATTTTGATTACAAGCTTTATCATATTGTTGTCATCTGTGTTCATTTTTGGGGAGGAGGATGACTTATTTACAGCTTCAGTGCCATGGTTTTAATATACTAATAAGCATTACATCGCTTGACCAGACTGAAAATAAAATTAGCAAGGTAAACAATGATGTTTTGAAAAACAGGAGTAATAAATAATAATGGTATCTGGTATATTTAGAATTTAACCTGAGGATTTAAAAATACTCTAAAAACAATGACAAATTGCTAGGCCTTAAAATACTCCTTTAGGAAAGTGTATTTAACAATATTATAATTTTGTAGAGAAAGAAACTAATCAAGCATGTCAATAGTAAAGACACTATACTATAATCTGCCACAGTTCTTCAATCTTGACTTTTTGTCATTCTTTCTTGTGGAAAATACAGGAATAGTAAGCTTTGCATTGACTTCTCCTTTAGGAGTTCAAAGCAATTCACAACTGTTGACACTGATGTAATCACTTTCAGTGTCCCACACTAAAAAACAAATCTGTCTTTTCACTCCATGCATTGCACAGCAAGTAAAACACATCTTCTGTAAACACTGCATCAGAAAAAAGTTTCTAATCCAGCCATCTGTAATCCAGTGCAACTTGGAAAATAAAGGCCCCCATTCCCTACACTGATGCCCTTCACTGAGTCTTATTATGGTTTGGGTCATGTATCTCCACAAAACCTGCCCTGCAGTTACAAGAGAAATCACTTACCCTTCATGATGCCATAAGAAAAATAATAGCCTGCCCTCTCAGAAAATCACTCAAACCAATTGTCACATGTGTTATCCTGTCAACCATCCCAAGAAATAAGAGCATCAGGAACAGAATCTGTGTTTTCTAAACTGTGTCTCTCCTATGTTAACATCTTATCCCAACTTGGCACTAGCATCCCTCTGCTTTGTATTGGAAATTAACATTTTATTATTAACCCTTAAAAATTAAAGGAGATTAAGGAAGTTGTAATGTCCCAGCTGCTGAGTGATCAGCAGAATAAATATACTCCTCATTGGCAGAAAAATAAATATCAAAGCCTCAGTTGAATAGTAACCTTCAGCTACCTGAGCTTTCTCTCTCAGATCTGTTTCAAAATACTAAATCTATCCCATAAAGCATAACCTTAAACAAGTAATGTGACAATGGACTAATGATTACTTTCTAAGCCTTACTAAGTCGCAAAAACATATACTTACAATAGCTAGCATATATTACACAATGCTGTGCAACTGGCTATTTGCTTTTGCTTCCGAAACACCAGAGAAAATGACGATGAGGGCATGTTGTCTCTGAAACACTTCATTAAGGTTATCTAATTGGAATGCTACTTAGTTATCCAATATAATGGCTACAGGTACTCTATTCATAAGCAAGAGTCACATGTCTAATTCAGGACAATATTTTAAAATCTACTACATTGCTGGCTTTGGAGGTCATAATTGTAGATAAACCAATGCAGCAGCAGCTGTGTATTACCCAACATATATGTGCTCTCTTGAAAAAAAAAAAATGGTTTCACAAAAATCTCTAGTAAGAATCTGTCTGGTGAGCAGTGGCACTCACTTTGACTTTGGCTTTTTTACAAGGCAACTGCTTTCCCTGGACACTTTGTTCAGTCCCTCCATGGGGCTTTCCATAGAGCATCCTTCTTTTCTCTCTGCATATGCATCTGATTTTCCTTACAAAGCAAATCAGGAAGACCGAGGATTTCAGTCCGTCTCTTCATGGTATCAGGAATTTGGGACCTACCTCAGAGGGTCTGTGTCAACATAGATCCACGCTGCATTTCCCACAACCAAGAGGCCAGGAGAAACAATAAGGTAATTTCTTGCGCTGGTTTGCCTCCCTTCCCTATGCAGTAAGAGGTACCTATGCAACCCTCCTGACATACTCCCCACACTAAAGGAATCACCTAGAAATGAGAAGTACGGGGCTTAAAGAGACTGGATAGGCCAGGATTGGAGACTCAAAATTCACCTAGGGTTGAACTGCAACCAAGCTACCCACTCTGAGTAATCCTTTGCCTTACCAGTAAGCTCATTGTCATTCCAAGGAACAACTTTATGAATTAGGTGCAATTCAGCATGGACAACAGCATAACAAACTAGGATGCAGAGTTGGTAAGAGATATAAGTGGAAAAATAAGTACTTCAACTAAGGAAATCAATAGATTATTCAACCTTTGGCAATACCTGCTATTAACATAAATGTGCTCATTAGTCTGCTAATAGACTTAGCAGCCAAAAGCATTTTTCCCTTTAGGAGCATGAACACCACAGAATGTAAGAGAGTCTCTGACTTACTCTATCATCTTAAAAGAAGAGAACAGTGTCAATGTTGGATAGATTTCCTTTGACCAGTATTAGCAAATACTCACCAAACTGGAAAAAAAACCCAAAACAAACAAAACAAAACATGAAACAAAAAAAGTCACTGGCTATGCCAGAGAGCAGCATTGCTCAGTTGGTACCTTAGTTGAAATTTGCTTGACTAACACCAAACACGAAACCATTAAAGCAGCCATTAAGAGGATTGAGAACCAAGTTAGGACAATGTTATGAATCACATAGGCTGAGGGGCACAGTATAAAAGGCCCATAAGATTCATGGATTGAATGTGAAAATGGAAACCATCTTGGGAAATATATGTAGAGGTTGTTTTATTTTTTACTATTTCAGATTCCTGAGATACTGACCAAATCCTTTATGTTTTCCATTATTATCATTTCAATTTCTTATCAGCTCATTTGTTAATGTATTATCTTTGAAAGAAATGGAAAAAAATAAAAAAGCGGCTAAGGTTTTAGTTTTGGAGGGAAGGAGGAGAAGACAGAAGAAATTGTTCATGTCATCTTTGATTTTGACTTAATGATACCAGTTATCACCATCAGTCTCTTTCCACATTATTTCTAAGATACTTGTGATAGTTTATAGTCAGCAGCTGCATTTGTGTATAACTGACCTCCTGTTTTCTCTGGGACTTACTGAGTAAATTGACACAGATTTCCTTGGGTCTTAAAGTCTTTTTTTATTTATTTTTTTTTTGCCGAACACTTTTAAACCATTTTTAATTTCTCTCAAGAAATAATTATTTACTTCTATAAGGAGTAGTAATAGTTCCCCTATTTTTTAAAGTTAAAAATGAGATTATCTTTTCTTTCTGGGAATTAATGAATTTTTAACTCTGCAGGCTGTCAATTTGTAGTTTGGATGTTACTAAACTAGGTTTTGAACACCTCAGCGAGAAGGCTTTATAACATTTGTGTTGCTTATGATACAGCTAAAGAATCTGAAAAAAGTGAAAGCAATTTAGTTACTTCTGCTGATATATTGATAAGGTCTCTTAATATTATCAGATTCACAAGTATGTTAGATGTATTCTGTTATTAGGTTAACTTTACTCTGGGAGTTGGCTAGTAATAGTGGCTCCTGACCTCCTGTCTTGCAGTCATTTTGAAATTTTGAACAATTTCCATTATATGTAAGATTAGTAAATCATTTCTCTGTTGTTTGCTAGATTACATCTGTTATTTACTTTCCCCAGAAATACGTATTAGAATTCTCATATCACCAGTTCATCACAAAGATTAATTATTAATCCATCATAATCATTTGCAAGTGCAACGTGTGATGCTTCTCCATATAAAGCACAGCACAAACTTTAATTAACTTCCCCAAAATTAAACTGGTTGCCCACTGTATCGTTTTCCTGGTATCATATTGTATTCCTAATTTCTACCAAAATAACATAAGCAAGTCAATATTTAGAAAATAAGTGGCAGTAAATTCACAGATTAAGATCCCACTGTAAAGAACACATCAACTATATTTAGAAGTCCAAAATAAAAGTTAATTGTAAATTGTCATAACTATCTGATATGGGAGTTGATCGATCAAACAACCTTAAGCAGCAATATATTTCATAAAATAGTGAGAACCTTGCGGCAAAGCCATCAAACAGAAATAGCAACATTAATCAAAAATGGCTCACTGCAATAAGTGAAGGTTTAATAAGTATAAATGTACTGAAGCAAAACATTTTGTTAACTCTACGTGCTCTGCTGAATCAGCAGACTGTACCATAGGTTGTTCTAGTAAAGCATATCTGTGTCATAAAGTAATTGAAGAAATCAGTTCCTGTGGTGCAAACTATTTATTTATTTCCATTGCAAGGAAAACTTTAGTATTGAAGAAGAGAGAGAAAGAAGGAGATTTATAGTTCATTTGCAGAAGATAAAAATAAATAATTTGTTTATGCTAAGTCAAATGGAAAATAATATTACCTGAGGAATACATTCATATTGTTACAGGAAAATCTTATATTTTTTCTTAAAATCTGACTAAAAAGCAGGTTCTAGGTAAATGATGCCAAAAAGGGTGAAGAATATTTAACTAATTTTCTTTTTTTTTTGACATATTTTATCTGGCTGGACGGCTGTGCCTGAAAAGTTGCAGTGAATGGAGTTAAATCTAATTGGTGGCCAGTCACAAGTGGTATTTCCCAGGGCTCACTTCTGGGGCCAGTTCTCTTTAATATCTTTATCGGCGACTTGGACAAGGGGATCAAGTGCACCCTCAGTAAGTTTGCAGATGACACCAAGTTGTGTGTGAGTGTTGATCTGCTTGACAGTAGAAAGCCTCTACAGAAGGATACAGACAGGCTGGATCAATCGGCTGAGGCCAATGGTATGAGGTTCAACAAGGCCAAGTGCCAGGTCCTGCCCTTGGGTCACAACAACCCCATGCAGTGCTAAAGGCTCAGGGAAGAGTGTCTGGAAAGCTGTGTGGCGGAAAAGGACCTGTGGGTGTTGGTCAACAGCCAGCTGAATATGAGCCAGCAGTGTGCCCAGGTGGCCAACGCGACCAGCAGCATCCTGACTTACATCCAAAATGGTGTGGCTAGCAGGTCTAGGGGAGTCATTGCACCTCCGTACTCACCACTGATGAGCCCACGTCTTGAATCCTGTGTTCAGTTTTGGGCTCCCTCACTACAAGAAAGACATCGAGGTGCTGGAGCATGTCCAAAGAACGGCAATGAAATGGTGAGGGGCCTCGCACACAAGTCTTATGAGGAGCAGCTGAGGGAACTGAGGCTGTTTAGTCTGGAGGAAAGGAGGCTGAGGGCAGACATTATTGGTCTCTACAACTACCTGAGAAGAGGTTGTAGAGAGGTGGGGGTTGGTCTCTTCTCCCAAGGACAAGAGGAAATGGCCTCAAGTTGCACCAATGGAGATTTAGATTGGATATTAGGAAAAGTTTCTTCACCAAAAGAGTTACCAAGCTTTGGAACAGGCTGCCCAAAGAAGTGGTGGAATCCTTCCCCTGGGGAGGATTTAAAAGATGGGTAGATGTGGTGCTTAAGGACATGGTTTAGTGGTGATTTTTGGCAGTGTTAGGTAGATGGTTGGACTCAGTGGTCTTAAAGGTCCCTTCCTACCTAGATGATTCTGTGATTTTCACATTTGTTTTACACCAATGCAGACTTATTATCACTTTGCTTTCCAGAAAAATGCTAGAGAACATTTCTAAACACTCTAGTTATTTTGAAACACAGTTAATGCTCTCAGTGGTCTGTGTCTTAGTTCCACTGTGCAAAGCCTAACCACGAGGACAAAAAGCTCACACACAGGAGGATCCAAGGAGATGTGCAGAGAGCGTGTGCTGTGGAGAACAGGGACATTGTTTCTCCACCTTCTACACTTCTGAACTAGCAACTAGAAGAATTTTTAAGCATGCACCTTCCTGAAATGACATACTGTGGTGAGGTGAGAACTGGTAATCCTCAGCTGAATCCTCAGCCACCTCCCACTTAAAACTATCCATCCATCCATCCTACCAGTTGCGGTGTATCATTGCAGGGACTGCTGCTGTTGTGAGATGAAACTTCTGGCACAGGAAATTGTCACGTCTCATATCTACCTATGCACTTTGAACTGCTGGGAAAGGGACTTTGCCTCTCCCAGTGGCAGCAAATGTGTGGGGAAAAAAGTACTTTGACTCAGGTAGTAATAGCACAAAGAAAGAATTTGTTTCTTTCTCTTCTCCATTCCTGTTCCACACTAGGCTTATATTAAAATCTTCAATGTTTCAAAGACAAATGGTGTAAATAAAGTAAAAAATTTATTTATTGGAACAAATATTTGAACACCAGGAGACCTAAGTTCAAGCCATTTCTGGACTCAGACCAGGAAGTTGAATATCTTTCTTCACGTTACAAACCAATATTCTGACAAGTTGTTTACTGACTAGTCTCTGACAGATGTTTCTTGATGTCTCTTTCTCATTTTTGAATTGTTAGTGGTATAAAATAACTTCCAGTATTGTAAAAACTCTACGTAATATGTCCATGGCAGGTAAGATTTTTAGAAGAAATCTAAAAGTTCTTAAAATTAGAATAAATCTAGTGCATCAGATGAAGTAGCTGGAAATAGCAGAGAGGCTTTAAAACTCAATTATTTCCCAATGTTTAAGAAAATAGCTGCAAATCAAAATAAATCACAGTTTGAAACAACAGATTTAAGTTAAACAATTATACTGAATGATCTGCAAGGACAAGCTAGTTAACAGGTAAAAAATAATGAGGTGTGAACCAGAAAAGGCAAGAGAAGAGACAGGAATGTATCTGAAAGCTAGTATCACAATTAAGTCCATAAATCACAGTATATTTCAGAGTTATAATTTTCATTTAAGGGCTTATCATTGCAGTTTTTTTGTAGTTCTCTGTTGACCACCAGAAGTAATAGATCAAGAAATAGTTATTTTGTTAAAAATTTTCTCCCACTGAGTGTTAGTTGACCAAGTGAATCCATTTTGACACAAGGTGATTTCTTTCCTTCATCTGCATAGTTTCAATGTGGCATTGGATACAGAAATACCACTGGAAGGAAGCATATGTTGTATTCATGAATTTTAATGTTTCTTTGGAATAGTGGGGGAAGCGATTGACTGTGCTGGTTTCAATGGACAGGTTTGCCAATTGTTGCTCTGATAAGGTCCGGTTCCATAAGATATTAGCTTGATGGGTGTTTGGCTCTCATGATGAATTTGGAAAGCTCAAGGTAGTGTGAAAATTAACAGAATTTTCTTTTTGAGAGACAAATGGAGGAAGTTATTTTAAGATACTGCATTCCAGTATCAATTGCTATCATTCAATGATTTTCATACAGATTAGTTTATGTAATACCATGTGAAAACTGGAACGATAGAGGTTTTGGTATTTGGAACTTGTTTGGATTCTATTTTCTATTTTAAGTTTGTACATGGTACTAAGGCACTGACAAATTAGAAAATACATTGAAGTTGATAGCCAGTGTGATATGATGAAGTTTTATGATGAAGTCCTTAATTGCTTGATCTCATACCACTTTGAAAATACGTGGTAAATTGGGATCTTTTTTCCACCACATGCACATAAGCACAGATATTCACAGAAATCTGGAGGGAGATACCAAATTGAAAACTTCTGGTTCGAATAATAGCTAGAATGAGAATTCATTGAAAGTTTTAGTTAGGAGATGCTACATGGGCCTATAAACATTCACTTTCTCAATGCCGGAACAAGGATTGCCTGTATGGACATGAATTATAATATTAATTTAGCTTATAGAAGACCCGGAATCATATTCACAGGTCTTATTCTTCCATTTTTCTATGCTATCTGCTATTGTAGCTTGAATGTCTTTAATGTTGATTGAATATCATATTTAGATCCAAAGAATCTTTCTGCACATTTCTGAAAATATCTCCCATACTGGTATAGTTCCACAGAGCAGTTTGTTTCTAAGGGAAATTTTTCTTACCATCTCTGGTCAAGGATATGGTAAATGTCATCAAGGAGAAGAGTTTCATCCACTGAGGTTGGGTGGGAATCTCAAAATGGAGATTTTTGAAGATTCTAATGAAAAAAATGTATGTTCTGATGATATTTGCCTTCTTCAGTAGACTCGGAGAGAGGTGGATGAAAATTCAGGGAACAGTCAATAGTAGTAACAACTCTTACGAGAACTGATTCTTGCTTTTCACTGAGTAAGGCTGCACTGATCAAGACAGAAAGTTGTATGTGTTTCTAACTGCATACTAATTTATCACTACTTGTAAACACTGCTTCAGACTTTAAAGGTAGTCACTTGGTTCATCATAGGAATTACTCATGCATGGAAAACAAAGGCTTACGTATCTGCCAGTTACTAGACTAATCCTTTGCAAACTACTCAAAAAAAAGAAAAAAAGAAAAATAAGACTTTTATTTTCCTGTCTGTAATTTGGTCTGTATTGCAATAGGGTCTTTCTCCAAAGATGATACAGTAAAATGAAAAAAACCACCCACACAAAACCTCAGAATACTTGAAACATGTAAACATTTCAAAATATCACAAATACTTTCTCTTCTGCATTTTCTTATCTCTAAAACATCATCAGCTTTATGACAGCACTTGCTAAGCCACAGTTGTATGTGCAGACTTTGAGAGAGAAAAATGCCTAATGACAAGACACAAAATTTGGCTTGGTGTGGAAAGCAACACTAAATATAGATGGAATATTGATTCCTCATAATGTAACATATTTTGCCAAGTGAAATCAGTGTAAGAACTAGTCCACTGAAGTGAGCAAAAAGATCATTGATTTCCCTGTGCTTTTTATATTTAAAATAAATAAATAAATAAACACCTTTTTTTTTTGTAATTGTACCACACGCTTTTAAAGAAAGCTTCTGGATTAAATTTGGAACCTCTGTTTAGAAACAGCCAATTATTCACCGCGGTTTTTTTCTGTTGAGAATAAGGAAAACAAGCACAAAATATCATGTGAGCATGAAAACAATCTTAAATGGAAAAAACCCCCTTTTTTCTATTTTGGAATATTTCTAATTTTCCTGTTAAACATTATCCACTTTCTCTAACGCAGAATTCAATTTCCAGCACAAAAGAGATAAAACATTGATAATGGTAATGGATATTAATCTGAAATGGAATGAAGAAAAAATAGAAGCATGCATTAGAATATGTTAATGTTAGTGTTTGCATAATATCCATAATATCATAATATGTTTTTAATGTATTTAGGCAAACTGGAAACAACTGACATTAACAGCAGATAATAAATCCCTTTATTTTGTACATCCAGATATAATTTACATGCTGAGATCATTGTGTTCCTTGTCACACATTTGCAATGAAAATAACAATGAAATAAATTAATCTGGCACTACTGAAGTGGGCACTGCAGTGCAATCTCTCAGTGGTTCTGAGAGTAAAACATACTCCAAACATCCAAGCAACAACAAACAGGACACACAATATCATATATACTAGCTTACACCAGAGAGTTCTCTTAACACACAGAGAAACTGCCAATATGCCCTTGGAAAATATATTGCATTAAACATGTCAATAACAAACGCTATCAGCTTAATGAAACAGATGTTCAGGATTCCAAGTGGATTGAATGACACTGATAACTTCATTCACAAGTAATAGTCAATATAAAATATGATTTTCTTAATAGAGTAGAGCACAGTATTGATAATTAAATAAACTTTTAATAATGAATCTGTCACAGAGCAAGAAGTGCTATGAATCATTCATAGTTACATGCTTGAGGCAAAAAATGAAAAATAGCTGATTTTTTTCACTTTTTTTCTGCCAGATTTGCTCTTTCAAATTAGCTAGTCAAACCAACTGAATAATAAGGTCAAATTTTTGACAGGATTAAAACATCATGGGTTAATGATAATAAAAAATAAATTATTTAAATAAGAAGGCAACATGGCCTTAATGCTCAGTAAATTATTGAAGATTTTTTAAAATAAGAAGCTATGATAGTCCACAGAAGTTTTCCATTGCAGAGCTGAAGTAAATAATGTCTGTTCTGAATATTGCACTGTATCTAGTTCCTCAGAATGAATATACATGCTTTCCTCAGTCCAGTCTTGCAGTGTCTAGTGTCATTGGTTGGGCTAAGAACTGAAACACAGCACAACTCTTCCATAATCTGTCCACAGAGTTTTCAGTCAGGGATTTAAGCATGCAAGAGGGTGGTAGGTGCTCCAACAAATACAGTCATTCTTGATATAATAGGAAAGCCCTGAGACTTCTGGGAAGATGGCCCTTTGAGAGCCCTCAGATTGGCACTTCATACAATGCCATGCAAAGGCCAGCCCTTCTCTGAATGAATTTACTCAAAAGAAGATTGGAGGAAGAGAAAAAATGATGCTAAGTTTGCAGATGACACCAAACTGGAGGTGACAGTCAACAAGGCTTGAAGGCAGGGCTGCCATCCAAAGGGACCTGTATGGGCTGGAGGAATGGGACAAAGGGACCTAATGAAATTCAGCAAGGACAAATGCTGAGTCCTACACATGGGAAGGGAGACCACCTTGTAATAATATGTGCTGGGGAGTAGCTCTGCTGACGGGCCTGGAGGGGCTGACAGATGGTGAGCTACACATTAGCCCACAGTAAACCCTTGCAGCAAAGCAGGCCAGCAGTGTCCTGCACTGTGTGGACAGGAGCACAGCTGGTAGCTCAAGGGGAATGATTATTCCCCTCTACTCATCATTCATTACACCACATCTGGATGCCGCGTCCAGTTTTGTTTCCCCAGTAGAAGACATTGGTAAACCGGAGCAGGTTTACAGGACAGCCACCAAGATGTTCAAGGGCTGGAGCACTTGTCCTGTGAGGAGAAACAAAGGAAGCTGCACATGTTCATACTGGAGAAGAGACAGCCTGGGAGGACCTAATAGCAGCCTGTCAGGGCCCACAAAGAAGTATCAAGGAAGGCAGAGATAAGCTTTTCACATCAGTACATGGTGGCTGAAAGAAAAACAGACATAATTTAAAACAGGTAAAGTTCCATCAGGATGTACTGATAAACTTTCTCACCATAAGGTCAGTCCAGCAGTGGCGCAGGTTTTTCAGAGAGGCTGTGCAGTCACCATCTCTTGAGGTTTTCAAGATCTGACTTCACCCTGAGCAAGGTCTGACCTTGTAGGTGACCCCACTTTGAACTGGAGGTTGTACTAGAGATGTCTTGAGGGCCCTTACAAATTGAATTTTCCTATGAGGAATCTGTTAAAAAATTAAATTGAGAAGTTAACTCACCTCTTGAGTCCACAACTAGACTTTCCCTCACTCTTGAGTCCTATTCACTGAATTCACTGTTTCTATCCTGCCTGGACTGATTACCTCCATAGACCAGCAACAGATGAGAATCCCCTGTGCTGTTGATGAGAGCACAACAGTTAAAATGGATGATGCAAGATGATGCAAGAGAGTACCAAACTCCTCCTTGATGCTTTGCATAGCTGGGCTGCTATCCTCCACAACTACATTACACAGGCAAGTTTACCTCTTAATTTGGAGAATTTATATATCTTATATTATTTTAAAACAAGTTCACCTAAACTACAAAACCAGATAAATTAGCCTGTATCATGCTCCATTCTGCTGTGACTAGTCTTTTTCCACTTGACTCACTGCCAGCTAACTTTACCGTAGTGACACAATGCTGCAAACTGCAGGAGAGAAACAACTCAGTAGATAAGTGGTGACCACTGGTATTGGTTCATCAGTGATGTGCCAAGCACCATTGTTGTGCAGCACAGCTTTCTACATCTTCCTGGAGCTTCTGCACTTCCTTTTCTCTAGGACTGCAAGGCAAGATTAATAGTTTGGCATGGACATATTCTCATCTGTCTCATCTTTTTTCTCTGCTGTACCATGTTTCTTCAGTTTCTTTATTCATCACAATTTACTTTCTTACAATCAGATACATATGGTGAGTAATGCAAGTAGCTCTGTATTATACTCACGTTCTCAATTAGTTCCTGCCTATTGAAGAAGTAGATCCTGGACAGTTTCTCCTCTGGATTGATTTTCTACTTTCTGGATCATAAAGCTGTCTTCTCTGTATTCTAGGAACTACTTTCATGTTTTACTGTCTTCATTACCTAATGGGTTTCAAAATGGTTATTGTTAAGTCCCTCATGAATATAGTAGCTTCTGGTTTTTAACACTTCAAGAGCTGATACAGGAATTTTCCGTTCCAAGTCAGGTGACCTATAACAAATATACACAATCCTTTCTTCATTGCACCTGTTTATTTTTCCTTGGCATACAGTACACTACCTGGTACACTTTTGTTTTCTTATTTTTCTATATAATGATTCAAATAGTTTATTTCAGGCTTTATTAGCACTATTTTCATTTTTCTTTTTATATTTTAATTCTTGCCTAGTAAAATGTTTGTTTCTTTTTTTTCCTCTATTGATGTTTTAGCACTTTTCTTGCCCTTTCCTTTCTTTTCTTGACACACGTTACATCTTACTTTTGTGCTGTTTCATCCAAATTGTCTAGAGCAACTAAAAAATTTATTTTTTCTTTCAACTGAAAATTAACCATTTTACCTTGTGGGCTTTGCCAGAAAAGATAAAGATCTTTGTCATCCATTTGTATACATTCTTTGAAGAAAGCCTGTTCTGTATACTAAATAACAGATACAGTAAGGCATAGTAGTTGCTAGGAGAATTTTTCACTACAATAACAGAACAAACAGTGATTTGTCTGAATATAATTTATAGCTACCCTGAGGCTGCAGTAAATTATGCATCTTCTTTTATTCACAGAATGTTTTACAAATGTCTACTGAAGATACATCTTTTTCCACCTGTGTTTTTTCCTATAATGTTTCATATTTTTAACACAGAGTAGTAATGTGTTCACAAGAAAAAATAACATACTTCACTTTTTTCTATAAGCTAACATCCACAATATGCATGATTTCCTTATAAGCACACTATGTAAAGTAGTCAGCTTCTGATCACATATAGCGATTGCTTATGTTTACTCATTGTTTATAGACATGGTAGAAGCAGTAGAATGTACATTCCTTCGTCCTTCTCAGCAAGGGCATTAAGGACATTTTGTAGGCAATTAAGTATTTAGAAGAATGAGTGCTAAGTTTTCAGAACTTGTACTTCTAACTTCCTTGAGTACTTTCAAAATCTGCACTGTGAGGTGTTGAAAATCAAACTGTAAATTTTCATTTTTTTTAAATTGTATTCCTTTCACAGAGAGTAATTCTAGTAAACTCCCTGGAAAGAGAACTCTAACTAATTTTATGTTGTTCATCTTGGTCATAGAGTGAACTATCAGAGACCGTCACTTGCTCAATCACTCTCACTTGTGGTTGTCAGAACTGACTTGCTGGTATCATAGACCTCCACTAAAATTTCTGGGAAACTTCACATCCTTCAGTTTACAGAATGCAAAATTATTTACACAGTAGTGTCATCATGTACACATGGAAGCAATTTAAGCAGGTTCCAAAGAAACTATAAATTATCAAAATTTAAAATAAAAGTCTTGCATGAATCACAGATATGGCTTCCAGTAAGTCTGGTATTCTCAAACTAAGAAAGCACTGGAAAAACAATGTCACAAATAAAGAAATGAAAGTGTTATGTCTGTAGATTATCATTTGTGCTGTACCCAGGAGTTAAGAATAGTTAAGTTCTTTAGCAAGGTTAATTTCAATATTTGCAGTTATAGTTTACTTTCATGGTATTAATTGTAGAGATTCAGGTACTTGCATCCAATGAAAATGTAACTGCATTTTATATACTGAGAAAATAAGGAGAATGAAGGCAGTGGTATTTTTAATGGATGTAGACTGTGATGTCTAAGGTGATGAGTGTCCAACCTGACATTCTAAAAACTGTGATAAAAAACTTATAGTAAGAAAATACCTTACTTACTTGAAGAATCAATGAATTTATCATTTATGGAAAAATACAATTTGACCTCATATTCACAAGTATATTGTCTTCAAATTCATAGCAAGGCATAAAAGGCTGAACAAATCCAAAACCTTATCTGAAACAAATGATTTATTTCAGTCATAGAACAAGTCCAGTAAATTATACTAAATATAGAACAAGACAGCAGAAGACAAAGGAGATGATAGCTTAGGAAACTGACTCCTATTTTAGAAGGCAAAATGGTCTTAAACTTGTTCAGCAAGCCTTGGAAAAAATCCATATCCATACTGTGTAGGCTGGCTACATGATTCCAGTGTAGGATTGTGGTGGGTTGACATTGGCTGGATGCCAGGTGCCTACTGAAGCCATTCTATCACTCTCCTCAGCTGGACAAGGGAAAGAAAATATAACAAAAGGCTCACGTGTCAAGATAAGGGCGGGGAGATCACACAGTAATTACTGTCATGGGCAAAACAGACTCAACCTGGGGAAATTAGTTTAATGTATTAACAATCTAATCAGAGTAGGGTAATAAGAAAATAAAAACAAAATATGAAAACCTCTTCCCCCACCCCGCCCTTTTTCCTGGGCTCAACTCCACTCCCAGTTTTCTCTACCTTCTCTCTCCAAGTGGCACAGGGGGACAGGGAATAGGGGTTGTGGTCAGTTCACATGTTTTCTCTGCCGATCCTTCCTCCTCAGGGAGAGGACTCCTCACATTCTTCCACTGCTCCAGCATGGGTCCCTCCCCACAAGAGATGGTTCTCCACGAACTTCTCCAACATGAGTCCTTCCCATGGGCTACAGTGCTTCTTGAACTTCTCCAACATGAGTCATTCTTTGGGGTGCAGCCCTTCAGGATCAGACTGCTCCAGCGTGGGTTCCTCACAAGGTCACAAGTCCTGCCAGCAAACCTCCTCCAGCATGCGCTCCTCTCTCCACAGGCCCACAGGTCCTGTCAGGAGCCTGCTCCAGTGCAGGGTCTCCATGGGGTCACAGCCTCCTTCAGGCATTCATCTGCTCTGGTGTGAGGTCCTCCATGAGCTGCAGGTAGATATCTGCTCCACCATTAACCTCCATGAGCTGCAGGGAGACAACCTGACTCGCCATGGTCTTCACCATGAGCTGCAGGGGAATCTCTGCTCCAGCACCTAGAGCATCTTCTCCTGCTCTTTCTTCACTGACCTTAGTGTCTGCAGAGTTGTTGCTCTCACATATTCTCACTTTTTTCTCATCTGGCTGCAGTTGCTGTTGCACACCACCTTTTTTTTCTCTTCTTAAATATGTTATCACAGGGTCCCTACCATCAGCGCCAATGGGCTCACCCTTGGTCAGCGGCACATCTGTCTTGGAGCCACCTGCCATTGGCCCTGTCTAACATAGGGGAGGCTTCCAGCAGCTTCTCACAGAAGCTACCCTTGTAGACCCCCTGCTAACAAAACTTGCCATGCAAACACAATACAAGGATTTCCTCTTAAATCTTTTATTTAAAGAAATTAAACAAAGAGTTACATCTAAAAAAATTCATTTTTTTCCACTGCTGGTTTGATTTTCTTAACTGACCTTGTTTAGATTCTTCAGTAGGATCATATGAGCATCAGTCCCAACACAAGCAAGGTAGATGAGAACATGGCTACAGTGGTCATGGGCAAAGAGGATAGAAATACGGAGCATTGCAACAGAATGTCTTAAACTTTCCTGAAGAAAATCACTTTTTTTCCCTGTGTATAGGAAAACAGACCTCATCTATGTTTTCAGGACTTGGTTAACCTCTTAGGCCTGTGGTATTGGGTTTTAAATCCGAGAATACTTCAATTGACTTTGGGAGTTTAGATTTGGTATGAAATAAGTTTGTAAATATTAGCTAATTTTTGAGCAAAATTGCTGGTAAATATCACTCAACAGCATGAGCACTGAAGAACTGGGTAGTAAATTGTTATGTTAGCCTGTGGTGACACCACATCAAGCCAAAACTGAGGCATCTGAAAGGTTTTTATGGAAAAAATAGAAAGCGCCTCCTCAGAAGAGGCAGTAGCTCAGTGTCGCACCCCTGGGATATGAGTTGTAAGTTCAAGTCCTTTTTCCCAAATGAATCAGAGCAAAGACCTGAGGTCTGTTTTTTCATACTGCCAGTGCATGACTATCTGTAGGCAATGACAGAATTGCTTTTTTTCTGGTTTTGGCAGAAATTAAACACTGAATAAGAGCAATCTTTCCTGATTTTTTTTTTTTAAAAAAAGGGGGGGAAGGGGGCAAAAAAACACAAAACAAAAACAAAACCCCAACAACTAACAGGTATCTTCATGTGGAAAGTTCCCTTCCAATGCCTCAGCATCTTCTACCAAAACCTTTCATTTCAAGTATAAGTTTTATAAGCTCTGTTACTTAGTTCCTGAGAGCTTTAGACCAATAAAATTTGTCATAGTACATTTTAAAGGTTTTTCTTAATAAGAATATCCTTAACACAAATAAAGGCTAGAGTTAGTGATAAAAGATATTTCAACTATAGCTTATTAAATAAAAGTAAAATCACTCATGAGCCTAGTTTTTCTACAGCTGCAAACTAAACCATTACATAGTTTCAATGTTACTATTAACTTTTACCAAACAAAATCTGTCTGGTCTCTAGTTCTTTCTGCATTTCTGATTCCTGAGTTTTGTGGCAGTGTTGTACCATGTATTGTTTGTCCGCTATTGTATCTAGAAATGAATTTTCTGCAATGTAAATTTTCTTATGTTTCATGCACCCAAGAAACTTAACAGGCTCAGAAAAAATTATAGTGGCAACTGTCTTAGAATATGTTTTTCTTGCGATTTTTGATGATTTGAAATAGAGGACCTTATGGTACACGGTCCAAGGTGATTCAAGGGAAATATTTTCAGGGAAAGGGAAATATTCTCAATTGTTTTCCAAGCTAGTGGCCAACCTGCCCCAGTATATGGGAAAGTTTTAAATATAGGCTGAGACACCCTTCACCTTGATCTCTGACACAAGAAGAAAATGGGAAAGTGTTTGGCTGTCAGCTGCTGAGGAATGTAAATGAAGTTTGCTGTTTTATTATGAACTTGATTGATATATCCTAGGTAAAAGCACTCTGGAGCACTCCTGTTAGGTAGTGATACTGGGTGAAATAGCTGCTTTGCATCTCCCCAGTTATCATTATGTTAATTAAGTTAATAAACTTAGAGCCTCTAGCTGTAACCATATTCTTATGTGTGCATCTTATTTGCCTGAGGAGTTTGAATCAACACACTGGTCTTATCGAGTCTGACAAAATACATATTTTTTTACATAATTACCAGTTTAAAAGGAAGTTTTGGGGGTTTGGGATGTATTCAGTTACCGGTACATTAAAACTTATTCATTTTTAGGAAGTATACCAAAGGGATATGTAAATAACTTTCAAAGTAGAGCAGTCCCCACATACAAACTCATGTTACACCAATGAGGACTTTTTACTGAGCCCAGGGTAGTGTAGACAATCTTATTTCTTTTTAAACAGTATTTTATAGGTCATTACATCAAATGGATTTACCTCTATCTATTTAAATTAGATTTTCTTTTTCCCTAAATTGGTGAGAGTTTGCCAAATATCATAAAATTTCTCATATTCACACTGGTTTCAGAACAATTTTTGACTGTATAATTAAGAGGGACCTTTTTCTGACCTTGCTCTGAATAATGATAGTGCGATTGGATTTGAAATTAAAATGCAAGGGAGAGGAGAAAATTAACTTAAAACTGAGGCAAAGAAACACTTCTTATAATTCCTATCATTTAACAGTTCTGAATTAGCCTATGGAGTCCAAAAGGCATTATTGAAATCTAAGAATGAACCAGTTTCATCACAGTTTGAGCTGTTACAGTTTGAAAAAAATGATATCGACATAGAAACAGATGTATGAAAGAAACAGAAACCTTTTTGTTTAGACATAAAACAATTTTTGAGGACATATGAAAGAAAAGACTTGATGATCAGGTTAATTTCCAGATAATTTCTGCAGTATTCCTCTCCAGCTCTCTGAGGCATCCAATCCCAGCCACAATATGAGAGAGTCTGTAAAGTAAATGTCCCTTTGCTTCTACCAGGGAATATCATTATATGGGACCAATGGGATTAAAAGCATCTTAACACTTCTAAGGATTACTTCCTTATTTTTTTCTCTATCTGACTGAGAATGTGCAGTTTATGTGTGAATTAGAAGATGGCAACAAGCAGACTGGCAAGATACACTCAATGCAACGGTAATCTGTAGGCTAGCACTCCCTTGTTGAAGGCCACATGGCCTTTTAGTATGGAAAGGACAACGAAAAAATCAAAGTGGAAGTTTGGGGCAGAATGAGGGACTGAATGCTGATTTGAGGCTATGGGCAGATATACGGTTTGAATTCAGACTTGGTGTGGGCCGTTTGGGTGCAGAACTGATTTGGCACTTTTGGGAAAGAATGTGGAAAGGGGATCATGTGTGGAAGGGAAATAATTTAAATCAGTTGTGGAGAGCAAACAATGTTAAGTATTTCATACCAGGAATGGAAAGTTAAAATTCGGAAACCAAAAGGCAAACACACAAAAAATGCATTCATTAAAAATAAATACTCTCATTATTTTGGAACTAAACTCAAAACATAACTGACTCATGAATCTCTGGTTTGGAAACATAGTCTGTTTTGGGGTTTTTTCTTCCAAAATATCCAGTAGAATTTCCAAGGTGATGTTCAGTGAAGCTCTTCTGTGTTCATACATGGACTACTGACTGTAACAGAACAATCAGTTGATAAGAGTCCTGGTCGTAATGAGACCATGACTGTGTTATCCGCACTGTTACGAATAAAAGCCTTTCTTACTATGGAATCTAGGAAAGGAAGCAGAAAGCTCCCTTTCTCTGTTTAAAATACTTTGGGTTCTAATAATAAATTTCAGAACTGATCTGAGATCTGCTAAGGCCATGGAAAAGCTCCCAACAGTTAGGGTGGACTTTTGATCAGGTTTAAATTAAACTTTTTTTCTGAAAAAGAAGTTGCATAATATTTTCCTCTTAAATTAGTTCATTGAAGATAATAGTTACACTAGTCTTGGTGATATACTGAAAACTTTGGCAATGTTCTTTCCTGGCTAGTGCCTCTTTATTCTGCAACTGCAGACAGTTGTGGTCTAACTTTATTCTAAAATTTAAAGATTTAGCTAAACTCCTATATAATCCAAATTTTGGCCTGTAATCTCATTCTCAAAACAAATCTGTTATACTCTAATGTATGATTATTTGATCAAACTGGGTGTGTTTCATTTCAACTAGCAATGTTAACATGTCAGGAAAGATTAACTCAGCCCAACCCATTTTCAAAACAGTCACTGTCTCATAAGTTCTTTGTTGGGTTGACAGAAAGTGCATGAGGTCAATGGGTATTTTCACTTGAAAGACAGCTGGGCAGACACCACATGCATAGTGATGATATCAGCAGTTCTATCATGTGTAGTCTGTTCCAGTTTTACTGTAAATGCCTCTTCCTGCATCTGATTCACCTAAAAGCCTCAGATACCAGTAAAGAACACAAACGTTTATAATAAACTATTTATATAGTCATAATTTTAACAAACTCATCAAGGATACCAACTTACAGATGTTCTCATCCTCCTTAGATTTAGAGAACATAATTATGGTATGATTGTGATGTTTGGGTTTAGTTTTCACTTTGCTTTTCCTTTGGGTTTGAGAATTCTGAGGGGAGTTCTTTTTCCAGTTCCCTTTAGTTCAGCCAAATTAGCAATGCTAGTTCTAGTACAAATCACAAAGTTTTGGTATTGATTTCACAGACACCTCAAACAAGATTTTGAAAAGGAAAACCTATTAGGAAACTTAATCATTTGTAGTAAAATTATGTTAGCTACTACTTGGCAAGATTGCTTTAGGACTAAGGCTTTGAAGCCTGTCACAGGTCTTAAAAATAAAATTGCTTGAGTGGTTGAGGAGAACTGTATTAAAATGCAAATTTCCAGCTGTTAATATTTCTTCAAAAACCAATAATCCCTCAAGGCCACCAATATGTCAAATACTTAATGGAAAAATATCCCTTAGGCAGAATGGCCTTTCTAAGTTGACTTTTGATTAAACTTAAAATACTATATAGCAAAAAAACTTAAAATCCAAAAGAGGATATAAATATAGTACTAGACTAAAATGTCATAGAGAATGCAATTGGAGGGGCAAATTTAAGGTCACTAATTTTTAAGTAATTTTCTACCCTTTTTGAAGATTAGCCAAGGAAATAATTACTAATACAAGGTATACCCTGTAGCATACACCTATAAATGGGCCTTGGAGGAACAGAAAATAATATTTTTTCCAAGTAATACAGATGTAAACATAAAGTTGGGATATAGTTGGCATATACATCACAGCAGTCAAAGCCTCTACTGCCAAACACTTCTGTTGTACAAAGTCTGGAACTTGACGCTCAAAATTATCAAGTGAGAATAAAACAGATATCAATTTCACTGGCTACCGAATTTCAGGACTCTATGTGTCTCTGTCAAACACAGGAGTCAGATTTCCTTTGAAAAAGAGTGACTGAGTCAAAAGCCTAACCCTGTTCCCATGGAAAGCAGAGGCAAAATATTAATGTAAGGAGGACTGAGATCTTGGTTTACTTCAGTACACTGTGACAGTACATCCAAATTTTGAGGAAATGAAATTGTCATTTAAACATCAAATCAATCCCAGAAACAATAGCTGCTAGCATCTTGAATTATATAATTCCTAAGTGGTGTCCTATAAAACAGATTTATGGAAAAGGAATTACAAAATGGCTCTTCACTGATTAGAATACTCTGTGACATCTGTGCTGCTGCAATATCACCTTTTACAATGAAAACTTTGTGGCAACAAGCTAAAAAGGCCTGACAAATCCACACTGTTTGCAGTGTCAATGAGTAAAGAGAATTTTTAGAAGCAAGAAAAGGCAACCCCAGTCTCAGTTCTTCCCTAACGTACTGCACATGTACAGTTCTTCTTTTTGAACAAGAATTAGACAAGTGTTTTGGTCAGATAAGAAAATCTTATGTGATCGTGAGGAAAGAGCAGCTGGATTCTCAGTTGGTGTGAAGCAGAATGACACTAGATATATCTTGAAGATATGAAGATTTGCATCAGTTAAGGACATGACATTGCATTTGATCTTCAGAAGATGTGGTATGATGTTCTTAATCTGTAATATAATTCCAAAGAACATGTTTTCAGTACTAAAGCTATTTTATATTCCTTAAAAATATAATAATCGGTATAACTTGTTTTAGCTTTTGAGGCTTCATTCACCAGCACATTACTCTAATGAAGGTGAACCATCTAACAGCAATTAAATTACCCAGGGGAAAACAAAGTATGAGGCAGGAGCACTATCAGGCCCCTGTTTTTAAATAGGAGGAGCAGTAAAATCTGTAGTTTGTACAAATAGAGAAAAATGTCAAATAGATTTCTTCCTATTTTCCTTCTGCAAAGAAATCTGAAGAGAAAATTAAAGTTACTGGTGATGTTTTACCTGAAATTTTAAACAGAATAAGTTTGTCTCAGCTCTAAAATATTCTGGATTCTATCAACATATTCCAGAAACACAAGACTTGGGCATGGATACTCCTGGGTGAAATCTGGGTTTCACAGAAATCTAGGATGAGTTTCCTCTGACTTCCTTAGTTTCTGGATTTCAACTGTTACTTATTAAGGAACTTTGGCAGGTTCCAGGTTCAAAAGGAGATGTTAACACCTAAGCAGAACATTTGGCAATTTACATATGCAACTCCACCCTCTATGTGCATCTCTGTATTCGAAACTAGAGCTCCCTAAAATGGTTTGGGGAGAGAAGGAAGAAGGGGATAAAAGTGTTATAAGAGGAAGTGTGTAAAAAGGTGAGATATAAAAACCTATCCTTAGGAGAGGGCCCCACGGTATGTAAATTTAATCAGTAGGGGCTTTAGTTCTTAGCAGCCCTGATCTATAACCTCCCTGAAGAGTTACAGAGGTACCCTGAATTCTATATTTCTACCAACCATTTCTTGGCAGCTAAGAAAGCTAACTGCCCTCGATCTCATCTGAAGGTGTCTGACCATATTCCCATATAACCCGAGCTCCTGATACAGGATTGTGGATTTTAAACTCTGAGTTTGAAGAATACAATGCGTTTTCTCTCGGTCACTAACTTTCTAATTTAGACACCTTGAAAGACACTTCAAAAAAAACCCCTTGTCCTTTTGAAACCCCAAGGACTTACTTTCAGGTGAGCACCTAGAGCAGATAAAGTAGAATCAGACAAGGACACTCCATGTTACTAGCAGGTTTCAAGTTTGCTGAGTGCCAAATTCTTTTCTGTAGAAAGAAACTGGAGTCTAAAGACAAGAAATTATATTTCAATTTTCTGATGTCCTTTTAAAACCTACTGTTTTTTCAGTCATAAAGCGGTCACTTACAGGGTGTTGAGGACACCATGTTAAAGACAATGACCAGTCTTAATTATGACCAATGATCACATTCGTGATCACATTCATGATCATTGGTGATTGCCGATAATCAAAATGACCTTGCTGACACGGTGTTTCTCAGCAGCATTTCTCAGAGCATCGAACTAGGTATACAAACACTTTCATTTACACCAGCTGGAGGATGAATAGTAGCACTTCTACATTTTCAGTTTGATAGTCTATGCTTAAGAAAAGGTAGGAAATGAAAGCAAAATATAGTTAGAATAACAAAGATCACTTACATTATTTAGCATAAAATAAAAGAACAACTTTAAATGAAAAGTATTTCAAATGCATTTCAACATAATTCCTTGAACTTGTCTTTCAAATTAATTTTACCAATTCATGTTGAGGTCTTGGATGTATTTCCAGCCAAAGTACATGTCATCAAACCCATTTAATTACAGTCATACTGTTATCACAGCTTTTCATGGTATTTTCATGGTATCTCGTGCTTTATTATAAGCTCATTTTTGGTTGTTTGTGAGTCAGACTTAGCAGCAATAAGTAGTTGTGATGAGCATTGTGAAGCTAAAGATGGAACCAGAGCGTGTTCTGTATTCAATTCAGGGAGCTTTATAGCCTTTTCTCTCCATAACTTCAGGGAAGAAGGAAAGAAAACTTCTTGCAGTTTTCCTCAGATTCAGAATTAAATGCTGTCATACTTTCATTCACTTAACACATTTTTAGGTTGCCTTGTTTGCAATTTTAACTCATGAACAGGTGATCTCTGTAGTAGGATTATAGCTTGTTTCACCATCACAGTCATTTTGACTTTGCTTATCTGGCAGGAATTGCTGACAATCTTTTTAAACTTAAGACGTTTTGCCCTTTTATTTAGTCTATTTTCTGATATTTCCCTTTTTTTCCCTCAGACCCCATTAGAATTTGAACGTCTGTTTCAAATAAATCAAACACCCTTTTCTCTCTGTTCTCGAAATAGAGTTTTTTTAAATTTAATTATTCCTAAGGGGTCCTTTTACATTCAAATGGACAATTGAGAAGGGATTTTTTTTCTCATTTACCTTTCATCTTTGAAAGATGGATTTTGTTGGGTTTTTTTTAGTTTGGTAAGGAAGTTGCTTGAGCATTGCCAGATTCCTAATTAATTCCCCAAATGATAGTGGGTTTGGGGGTTTTTTGGGGGCTTTAGGGTTTTTTTATATTTAAATGGCTTTTTATTTAGCTATCCAGTTATAGCATTAGATGACCTTGTTATATTGTACATAATTTTTTTACTATTCACACAGCAAGGGAATGAGGAAGGTATTATGCAATGGTTTACATTTAGACATATGGCATCTTTAACTACAAATTTCAAAAGAGCCTTATCTTAAATAGTTGAGAAACAATTAAAGTTTCCATCAGAGAAAGAACATGAAAAAGCTAAAAGTAATGAGTTTCTGTAAAACATATCCCAACAATCAATGTTGTCTTAAATTTAAATCCTTTGGCATTCTCATAAAAATTGCTTAAACTAAGAATTTTATTATGTTGTAAAATGAGGTTTTATCATCAAAGAAAGACAAAAGTAAGAAAGAAAAAGCCTGGTAACTAACTTGGATTCAGTACCGAGTAATAATACTTATTCTGAATGTCCCCCTTGAATTATTGTAAGCAATGGAATTTTTCTTGTTTGGTCTGTTAAGTTTCTTTCATTTTGTTGGGTGGGTAGGATTATACTTATTTGTGAGATTAACTGGTATCTTAATTTTGGTTTGTTTTTGGGGTTTCTTTGGGGTTTTTTGGGGTTTTTTTTTTTTTGGTATGAACTTACAATTTGCTTGTCTTCTGACCAAAGTGGCAAATAGACTTATAACCTGTCAATTCCAAATACCATTGTTTGACCGTAGCAGGATGCCAGGTAACCACCCAGCCGCTCTCTCATTACCCCTCCTTTCACATGCCCTTTGCTGGGGGAGAAAAAAAGATGAAAAACCTTGCACATTGAGATAAAGATAGTGACATCACTTACCAACTACCACCATAGGCAAAATGGACTTGACTGTGGTAAAATTAATTTATTGACAATTGAAACAGATTTGGATGGTGGGAAACAAAGACAAAATTAAAACACACCTTCCTTTTGTTCCTACTTTTCTGTAGGCTCAGCTTCACTCCTTTGTTCCACACTTCTCTGTTTACTCTCTGCCCCAAGCAGCGCAGAAGGATGAAGAATGGAGCAGGTTACACTCAGTCCATAACAGTTCCTCACCACTGCTCCTTCGTCCTCACATTTTATCCCTGCTTCAGTGTGGGGCCTCTCCATGGGCTGCAGTCCTTCAGGGTAAACCTGCTCCAGCATGGGCCCTCCATGGGCCAAGCCTGCAACCACACCACCCACCATCAGATACTTCTGATAAGTATTTTAAGCAAAGTAAAATCATAATAAATAAAGTTCATACACATAGTTGTAAAATGCAGCTACGTTATTTAGGAAAATAAATTAGCAAAGATTTCTAACGTGTTTAAAAACTGTAGAAATGTAGGATGTTTAGTAAAAACTTTCTTGAACAACAAAGTACTGTCTTCCCTAGCATTTTCTTTTTTTCATGGGTAACAGGAAGTATGAGTCTTTTAGCATTCCCTGCAGATCTCAGTAAATTGGCAGTCAAAGACTGCCCATTGATACTTATATACCATGATATTCATGTTCTTTAAGTATCGTATGTAAAACTGAGTGTCTCTTCAAGTCAGTAGGTACCCAAGCAAGAGTTTAATAACACAAATTCACAAAAAATAAATTTGAATTATTTTATTGATAAGTATTTTTGCATATTCATTAAGATTTACTTCCTATAATGGTTTTGCCCAAACATGCAATAGCAAGCAGTAGCATCTTGCTGTTAATGAAAATTGAGACAATGATATTGGATGGATGAGGTGACAAAGGGTCATATCAATGATAAACAGAAGTGTCAGAAGAAATCTCACCCCTTTTCAACTTGTTGGTAAATTAATAAGGCCCCTTTATTCAATTTGCAGCCAAAACAATGGCTGTAAACCTGGAATGTCATAAGCAGACACTCTGTATGTGTATTTTATATGTGTCCGAGCAATGTGACCCCAAGGGGCCAAAGATGTGTGCAGCTGAATGTAGGAGGGATCCAGTTAATAAGAAATTGTAATAAAAGAACAAAATAAGCACAAGGGATTGTAAATAGGCAGGATATAATGCCAAATAGACAAGAAGGGAACTCACAGATAATTTGCAAAGTAATTGTTAAAGACTAGCAGTTGTGCAGGTGCAGTGATAGTAACAAATAAGTAACAAACAAAAAATAAGAACTAACCATTGGCGTAAAATGTGGGAGGTTTAGTGAATGAATTTGGTAATGTTTTGTTTTAAAGCCCAGAATGGGCCTTAGGACACTGACAAGTGTCCTAAACAGTCATCAATCTCTAGTTCCCTAAATTATACCTATATCTACATCTACATGTAGGTATCTTTAGTTGTAATAAGCTTCATGGAATTTCTACATCAGCATTTTCTAACATAAAAATTTTTAAATTTCAACATCCAACTATTTCAAGAATGCCAGAGAATCACCTAAGCCTCACTAGATGAATTCATAAGTCTGCTGAAATATGGGGAAAAATGGAATACCAGCGTTACTTCAAAAGTGTCTCCTTAAACCCCTTGCTGAGAGCATTCTTCAAGCTAAGCTAATCTAACAAGTGTAGTAGATGCTTAGCCAGAAAGATAAACTTAAACAAGGGATGTTTTTTTGATCTCTTTACCCCAATGTGGTGCTAACACCTGCACTACCAAATCCTTGTCCCTCAGTGAGAGAGAAACTAGAGGTACACAGTCCTCTGAACATTCCTTTGGTACTGGGAGAAGAAACATAGCTTGGAGAGGAGAAAAGAAAATTCAGACATACAAAATTGCACATAAAGCCGTCAAGTATGAAAAGTCTGAGGCATGAGGCAGGCAACAGGAAATCTCCTTTAGGAAGGACGGTGTGATAAAGGCATGGTCATCAGCATTACTCTGTTCAGATCTCTCCGCTGCTAACTGAAGGACAGGTTTTCAGAGGGCTCCCTGACAAGTTTTCAAGAGCTAATTGTGACAGAAAATTCCTCAGTCCCACCAATCCAACTTCAATTTCCATGATCACATTGGCAGCTGCTGATGATGACTGAGACTTGTCTGCATGCCCTGTTCACAGTCAGAGGCAGGGAGCCAGGGTGTAGTCTCTGGTGGTCAAAAGGTCTCTGCATTTGGACTCCATAGAAAACATTCCATAGAAAACACATACAATGCACTCCCAATTCTTTCTTGGTATAGTCAGCCGTCTCTGGGGGGAAAAAAGCCAAAACAAAATAACACAACAAAACAACAGAATGAACATCTAACTAGTGCAACGAGTTTTGGTGCATGGGCAGGACAGGAAACCTGATACATGTTGGATCTTGGGATTTATCTGTAGGAGGTATATCAGCTGTACATCCCTTCATAAAGCAATCACAATAGGGAGAGGCTGTGTCTCTTCTTTACTCTTATCCAAAAATAGGCAGTTTTGTATCTTGTGTTGTTTGGCATTTGGGACAAAATAAACCACCAGTGTAAGAATATTTTTCTACAGTATGTAACATGTTATGTAGAGAAATTTTTATGTAAGAAAATTCTGTGACCTTAATTTCCTTTTCAAAATACCTTACATTTTGATTTGCTGTTCATTCAAGTGACTGAAAGTTTCTTCTGAGACCGGTTTTTAATAGAAAAAAGAAAAAAAAAGTGGGGAAAAAAAGAAGAAAAGAAAACTAATGAACATGATGTTTAGTAGGCTGTCATCCATTTAAGGCTTATGCTGCCACAACTCCAGTTAGCTGAGCACAGCAGTAGTTATGGGGAGTAATGAGTTTGCCAGACATTTTGAAATTCTCTCCTGCTGTGTGCTGTCAATTGAAAAAGACAGAGACAGTGATGGCCAACAATTTAAACACAATGGATTGACCATAACTGGCACCTAAAGAACAATAAAACAAAGACCAAATGGCAGGACCTGGCCTACTAGCTTGTAAGTTCCCTGAGTATGACAAGGATTGTTGCATTTTAAGTTTTGCTTGAAAATCAAAGTGCAGCTATAGATTCAGTAGCTATTAAATATTTAATTAAAAATAACTACATTGTATTGGAAAAGCAAGATAATTTATGACAGAATGATGAGTATTAAAGATGGTTACACATTTTTCATTCTTTTTGCTGCCTAATTTAAAGTAGAGAGGTATTTCTTGATAATTTTAAGTAGCAGTAATAGATAAGAAAATGAAACAAGCCAAATACATTTCTCCAGCTTTAGTGACAGTCTTGTGAGAGACCCGAGATTATTCTCCTTCTGCATTTATCCCCTCAGAAAGACTGAAATTTGCATTGTTAAAAAACAAAGTAGATCTTCATAGCTGCCACCATAACTATGGTGCTATGGCATGCAGCAGGGTATTCATTATTTTCTGGTAAAAGAAGGGTTGAACTTAAGATTTTCTACTCCAGAAGAATCAGCCCTTGCCATTTGAAGTTAATTAGATAAATTCTATATGGAAAATTTATCCTGCTGTAACATTATTTTCAAATTTTAGTGTTGTCAAGAAAAAAAACAAAAACAAGCTCGTAGCAAATGTGGGGGTTCTCTTCCTTTCCAGTGAGTAAGATTAAATATAATGCTTCAGCATTACGGAATTTAGCTAAATCAACTTCACTTGAGTTCAGTTCCAGTGTTTAGCAGGAGCAAGTGAGCCTGGAGAAGGCTATGAAGCTGCTCCTCATTTAGGGTATCAGCTAGCAGACTCATCAATGGGGAGGATTTATATCCCCCAGCTAAGAAACACAGAACTTAGTTTCTGAGGCTGAGCTAGTCACCCTAAGATCCTGCTATAGCCAGTGAAAATAAAAAACACACCACTAGACAATCTTTTATCTCCCTAAAATGGGCACAGATGGATCAGATCAATTGTACCATTTTTATTTATATTTGCTATAAAGGGAGTTTCAAGTGTTTAATTCTACTTAAACATCTAGTTTCTAGACATCTAAACTTTGTGCAAAGTGGGGGGATTTGCCACAAATTTAGTTCAATTGAGTATTTTTTATCAATATTCTAGGAGTTTTTCCCCAAAATCAAATTCTGCCCAGTTTCAACAGCCCCCATTTTCAGACAGCAGAGCTGTGACTAAATATATAAAATTTGCATCCTGTTATATCAGTTAAATTATGCAGTACATATAAATGTAATATTGATCATGTTTGACAATGCACTGTGATATGAGAAATAATAACTTTCTAGTTTCTTTGGAAACTACAGCAGTGAGTTGTTGCAAAGCATATTTGGAGAACTGGAAGTCTGCAGTATTATGAGCTGATCCTCTGGTAAGTCCCCTGGGAGCCATTGGAATTCATCAGAACTATACTGCTAGAAGAGTTTTTACTTCATAGATCACTAGCTTGATCGAATACGTGTCTTAAATTATTATTTTCTTTTTATTTTTAAATACTAAAAAATGATGGGGCAGATTTATTTTGAACTAAGAAAACAAGAATTGAGCGTGCCAAGTTCAGAGCTTCACCTGCTCTGTCTTCAACATTCTTGTCTGTAGAATAGCCATGCAAAGAAGCCTCTGGACTATGTGAATAACTTACAAAGCTGTGCTGGGTTTGCTCAAGAAAGGTAGGGCTGGATCACAGAGTTCAAATGCCTATGTCCAAGAGAAGCACACAGACAGAAAGTCAATGTAAGGGCTGAAACTTTCCTTTCCACATCTGTAGACAGGGCCTGTCGGAGAAAAGGGGTCCCGAATCAACAACGGCACATCGATACAACTAGAAATGTTGTCCGTTTATTCTGCACGCCAGCAGTCTTTTTATCCCAGAGATATGTTTTCACACAGCAAACACCATACATGTTAGATCCTTATTCGTCAGTTACATTTGAAATACGCGCCTACAGTCTTTCTTTGCTGGAATATTGAAACCAGTCACGTAGTCAGGTTTCTTAGTATCGCTTCATGCGCCCGCTTTCCATATCAGAAAGAGAATGTTGTCAACAACTTTCTTCCTCTCTTCATGTCCTTGAGCGGGCTCAGGATAAGCAAGCGCCAGCACATTTTTCTTACAGCAGGCCAGGATTGTCCAAATCAGTCAAAATTAAGTCGTGTCCATTTTCTACCAGAAATTCTCCTACACACATCCATTGGACGTAACTGTGTTCCCACTTCGGTCATGCAATGGGAAAACACCATTTTGTCACATCACTTGGCAGACATGAGACTTAGTGTCACATCACATAACCGCGTGAGCTTGTATCACACAAGCACCAGTGCAAGTTGTGCTTGTGTGTACAGGAAAAAGGGAGCTGTAGTTGTGTATTGGCCACATGTAAGCTCCCAGTGTTGCAGCACTGAAGTTAAAGCTGGTGTCTGACATTCCCAAATAATTCCCTGCCTGCTTAACACACTGTGTAAGCACCACAGAAGGGCTGCAGCTTTTACTACTAGATAAGGAGGGCAGCTTACAGCAAGAATGGCAATAGGCTTAGGTAAAGTAATCCACAGCCATGGCTATAGCCTAGACTGAGTTTTGTGAACCGCATATAAACCTATCCTGGTCTCACAGAATGTTCTTGCTACTCAAAACCATTTCAAAAATGCCTTTTTGTGTAGCACTGTCATCCACTGTAATGTCTGAACTATATAATCTTTTCTGCTACATGATTATTTTTCATCCAGGATTCCTGGTGTAGTTCATGCTCTTTGAACGGACAACAGAGGCATTTAAGCAGGGGACTTACAAATGAAAAACAGAAAAGACTAATGCTCCTCAGATATAAAAATGGATATTCCTGTTGAAATTTGGCCCCAAATTTTAGATTTAGCAATATTTTCATGGGGAAAGCAATGACTTTTTAAATAGTAATACATAACAAGTACAATAAACCATCCGCAAAAAATATTTCAAACTGTTTCTTCGTACAAAGGGAATGTTCTATTTCACAGCTTTTTTTTATCACCTAGAGAATAATATCTCTTATTAAACAAGGGAATCCAGGGTATTTCCAGTAGCTGTAAGGAACCTGTATACTTCGTACTTAAGCATAACTGAGTCCTTGAAGAAAGAGGATTTTTTGTAACACTATGAAAGAAACACTGGGTGTTAGAAGGAGACATGACCTTAATGCTCCAATTTTTGAAATGAAACATTTAAAAGGTTAATCAAATTTGCAACTAATTAAGAATTCCATAGTTAAATAAACTTAATGTCCAAATCCACATAGATGCCAGTGACACGATAAACTCATACTGGGTGAGTAGAGTTGCCAGGAGCTGGTTTACTCTAGGCTGAGAACTCAGCCACCGTTCTGACATTAATTTTCATCATATTTTGAAGACAGTAAAGCTTTGGGTAGCTATTGTATTCACTGTCAAGAATGAATAAGAAAGCAGCATGATCTATGTGCTTAGGGTCTTCAGAGGGGTCTGAGTTTTACCCTGATCTTGCCCTTATTCTGATACATAACACAATGCAACTCACTTGCTGTCTGTCACCATGGTCTGCCCAGATTCTAACAGCTTCAGGGAAATTCTTCTAATTACATATAAATGCAGAAATGGATTCCAAATTACTATGCTTTTGGTGAGTGTCTGAAGCTTGGAGTACACTGCCTGAATACTCAGAGGTCTAATTACTCAGAGGTCTAATCTGAATCCTTATTCAGTTTCATCCATGAGATTTTTTTGCTACAGTACTCACACAATAAAGTATTCATTAAAATCTGTCTAAAATTAAATAGCAATAATTTTATTGTCTGGACCATGTTATAATCTTTCACTTTAAAGCAAACTTTAAATGCAGATTTCTGAAAGATATACCTTACTGTAACAAGATACAAGACAGAAAACCAGAGAAAGAGAACAATCCATGTCTGGAGAAGCTTAAAAGTCAATTCCTTGCTCTACCACTGACTGTCTTTATGTCCTTAGACATACCAATTATCTTTTTCTTCTGTCTGTGTTGGTCTTCCCTAAAGAATTAATAATGTTATTGCCCTATCTCACAATATTTGACAGATAATCCACATGAGACTCTGAAGCATTTGGGCACAAGGCCAAAGGAGCATTCAACAGAGGCTCAACACCATACTCCTGTTACGGGTTCATCTCTTCAACACCTTTACTTGTAGCTTTTCATTTACATCAGCCCAACCTCCACACAGCACAGCTGCACAAAGTGCAGCCACCCCGCGATCAAGATCTTTAGAACCAGCTTCCAAGCTTCAGTTAGCGCAACCAGCTAGACCAGTGCTGAAAGCTTTCTACATTTTTTTGGTCTCAAATTCCTGTTATATATTTTTGCTTCTTTTTTGTTCCTCCTCCCACCTTTCTTTCCCATTTCTGATCCTGAACCATAGTGAGTTACCTTGTAACACAGGCTTCTCAGTTCTCTCCTAATTGGCAAAACCCTCCTGGGAAGATGACTTTTTAGCATTTCAACGTCTTATATTATTGCTGTGATCTTTTCTGCATAAGAGCTGCCAGACACAAATGATTCATGTTCAGTTTGCCAAATGAGATGACTAATGGGAGTGGACAATGGATCTGCAGAGGGACATTTTTGTCTCATTCTACCCTGTTCATATGCAGGTATATCACCAGCTAGTTGATTGTCAGTTTGTGGAGGTAGCAGGAGTTATTTATAACATTTTTACACATTCAAACTAGAAAATAATCCCCCTCTTTTCAAAACTGTTCTCTCTCAGAGATTACATATCCTCAAAGTCATATTAAATCCTAGTGTAGGGTATAAAGGCTTTTTCTAATTAATTCAATTTGGTTATGCACATTTGGTTCTGTCTACGTAATTTTTTCACATAGCATTTTTAATATTACCTCTTTTACAATGAGATTAGACTTCAGAAATTAAAAGAAAAATCTATGTGAAAAATAGAATGATGTTGGTCTGGCTTTAACCCTAGCATCTGCTTCTGTAAGCTAATGGCTGCTGAGCGAACTGAAGTTCTTAAGTTGAAATGTGACTGCATAAATCATGCAAAACAATTCAAAGTTTCTAGACATCACGAGGCTTGCAGACTTGAGGTGTGATTGAAGAGTAATAACGTACTTTTGTCAGTGAGTTAGCCTGAGTCTGAAAAATAGACTAGCTGATTGAAGGACTTGACCTAATGATCTCATTCTTTTATCTCTACTCTGTCCTTGTTTCCAGTCCACTCTAGATCTTTGTTCTCCATTTCTTGGTAGACGACAATTTTCCCTCAATTCCACTTACGTAAATGAATTGCACTGAGCCTGTCAGTTTTGGTGAGATCAGTTTTTACGGTAACCTTATGATTTTCAGCTCATGTGACAGACCTAGCTATAGGTGATACAAATACCTCTGTCATAGAGAATTTTTTTTCCAGAAAATTCCAAATTACTTAGATACAAATCATTTTGACTAAGATAATAGCACTTTAGGCCAGTATAGGCAAGATTTCAGAAAAAAACCAAAATGTTTGTAGAAACAAAAAAAGCTAGGCTCAAATACCAAGAAGCATGAAAAAATATACCTACTTAAATGTGACTTCTTAGATTTGTTTTGATTGCATCATATGATAGAAAGTTTAGTGCTCTTTATATGTCTTAATTAATTCCCCATCTAGAAATTATTATTATCATGGGTTTACCAGGACTTTTTCCAGAACTCATCAATTATTTTTCAAATAATCACTGTTGCTATCTAAAATCCGTGCTAAAAGAGTACCTGAGATTTCTGTTCATGACCTAGACCATGTTGCGCACATCTTGTTTGCGTACAGAAAAAAAAAATCTGAGCCTGACACCTGAAATAAACTATTTTCTTCATTTCCAATGCAGGTAAAAAACATTTAACATCCTAATGAACACTGTAAATAAAAACTAATTTTAGGGAACCAAAAATACAACACATACTTTTTAAGCCTTTTGTAACTTACCTTTTGCATAAGTGTTATTTTTATCATTAGAGCAGAAGGCTATTCTGATTTTAATGAAATGTATGTGAATGGTATTATAATAATTCATGGGTGATTCCAGATTTTGGGTTCTTGCAAAAAATGCAGGTTTAATTTTGAATGGTTAACAGAGAAATTAATAAAAACACGTGATTTAGTTTAGACATAACTGAAAAGGGCTGCTAACTATTAGATAACTTCCAAAAGTGCATTTCCTCTGAGCTGCTCTATCACAGAAAATGAAGAGATCACTTTAAAATATCTTTCCATTATCTGCATTATTAATCATTTACCATATGCTTTGGCAGTTTAAAAATAAGAACAAAATAATTGAATTACTGTTGCTAAAGATAATGTTTCTTGAAATTAAAGGAATAGTTTTTTTGTTATGTTGTCATTTTCAGCATGCAACAAACATCTAATTTATTTTAATATGCATTTGTAACATACTGCTGTAATTTTGTAAATGTTATTTCTATGTCTTACACCAATATTATATCTGTGTTACTTCCCACACAAGAAGGCATCCATAAGGAAAAAAATACCCTGTCTTACTTTGCTTATTTTTATAGCTGATTTATTGTTTCTAGGGATTTAATCAAAGTTTCCTCTCAGAAGCCTAATTTTTGAAACCAATTTACATCTTAGTAGCTATCCTAAAATACAATTAATCAGCAGTCTCATTTTTATGTTTGATTTTTTAGCTGAGAAGGGGATTTTGTAAGCAGACATTTATCCAGTACCAAAAGGTTTGCAAAAAGTTCTGCGCTCGTTATTTAAGCCCTCTGTTCATAGTATAAGTGAAACTCTCAGTGGTGCTTGCTCAGGAGACTTTAACCCAATTAAAAAGCCCTTGACAAAATAGGCTACTGCATTTCAGACTCAGTTAGCCCCAGGAGAAAACATCAGGGGTAGGGACATGACAACATGGTCAATTAACATGCCTTCTGATGTGTTAGCCTGGGTCTGCAAGTACATTAGCTAAAATCAAGTGAACTAACACAGTTAAACAGAACTTCTTTATCCATCCAAATGTACCCTAAAGACTAAGGAGGATGACCCAACAGCTGGCAGATCTTTTCAGGCAAGAGATGGTAAAAATTGCATCTGGAGTACCTTTGCACCCTTAGATATATTCCTGTATTCAAGTTAAACCTGAAATCAGCCCTAGATGTTGCACTAATCCCTTGTGTCTCCTCTTTCTCTTGCATAGCTGATTATCATTCAAATGCCTTACAGGTGCAGTGAAATATAATCCCTGTCCTGATCTCTTCTGTGCTGTATCTACACTCTGTACTCAACAAGCTAGCAACACTGGTATAGAAACCTGTTAGCATTGCCTGCCACCTGTTAAAATGACCCATTCCAAGAAGGGTTTATGAGGTTGAGGTTTTTTGCCTAAGTTTATTTTTCTTTAAAACATTTTAATCCTCCTCCGATTTTAGCCCCCCAAAATAAATATAGAAAATATTTATGTGCCTCTCAGGCGTCATTTTCTATACCAAACAAGCCAAACTCTGATAATCTGGAGTAAGGTAGACTTCTGATTCCTATGTTCATTCTAACAGCCTTCTCTGTACCTTTTCCAGTATGATTTTACCTTTCATGAATGCGTTATCTTATATGGTATTCTTTGATTTAGAGATTCTGGTTCTTTCATGAGATTTTCTGTCGTCAATGACTTCACTAACTAGTATTCTTAACTGTTCAAAGTTAAAATTATAGAAGTCAAGACTTCTCAAGTTTATCCAGTTTATCTACATTCAAAAAATGTCATCATCAAAGTTCATTTCAATATATTACCCCTTTTTCTGCTTTCCTTCATATCTTTAATTTTTTATTTCTTATAAACATTCCCAAAATCTTTTATACAACATACTACTGAGATCGCATCAGCAAATCAGTAGTTTATTTCATAACTACGGTGTTACGCAGAGTAAAATATTTGTAATTCTCCAGTTGATTTTTATGGATTTATTTTATGCTTGCAACTGAAATTTTTCTGTTGTGCCATACACATCCACTCCACTTCTGGAGATGGTATTCAGTCATACGCACCTGAATTCAGCCATATCTTATAGGGTTTTTTCCCCTATTTAAGCTATCTATACAAGACATTTTTTGCATCTTTTACCTGCAGATGCTAAGGTTCCTCAGATTTTTCTGTCCAGATTTCTTCCAGACTTCAATGTTATAAATCATCAACTTGATTTTATTTATATTATGATTATTATTACTGTATCATCTTCTTTGAATGAATCCCCTAAAAGATCTTTATTACTTATCAAAAGGAAATAGCATGCCCTTTTGTTTTTTTTATGATTACTAGGTTAAGAAATCTGTAAATATCACACGAAAAAATATACAGGTCCTACCACCTTTAGCAGCACTTACTCTCCAATCTATAACTGAGAAGTTAAAGTTTTCTAGTGTTCCCATTGAAGGCTCTACCTTCACCCTAATTTGACTCCAGCCATTTGTCGTAAACGTTGGATGTTATTGTCTCCCTCCTTTTTGTATTGTTTGTCCTCTAGAGGTTTTGGCAAGCATGTTTTAATAGGACTTTTATGTTACTTTTTTGAGTTGAATTGTGGACATAGCAACTGCCATTAGGAGTTTGGAGTGTCCATTGTTAGGTACGTCATAATCTTTAATTGAATATACACGTTCAGCTTTCTGATAAAGGGTGAGATTAACATGTAAAATAAAAATGTTGTCACTCACTTTGAAAGTTTCTTTGACAAGGAGTGTTAATTCTACAAACAACTCATTGAAATTCTAGGTTTTCAAGCAGGAGTGGAATATTCTTAATGTACTGACAGACTAAAGATACAAAAGTAATTTAATACATTTTTAATGGAAAAGCCTCACTCATTATATAGGTCTCAAAGAATAAACCCTAGCCAATTTTAAATATGAGAACTATGAACTTGTAAAGTCTGATATTAACAACATTAAAACCAAAGTTGTCCAATGTAACAGATGACTAGAATAATGCAAATGGAAAGAGGCGAAAATGCAAGCACTTCTACGGCATTAAGTACATTCTATAATTTGTACAGGATGTTAACAAAGATAACCTTTACAGGGCTTCATTTAGTCAGATGCTTTATCAACCCAGCAAATGGAAAAACAACCGTAGCTGCCCAGTGCACGTGAGGAAACACCTTTCTCACTTCTGAAATGCTGAACCTCTGGATTGACATGTAGCGCTTTTACCTGCACCAACTTGTTTACATACTGAGATGAAATGAACCTTCTTGCTAGGCACATAAAACAAGGCAAAACTTCTCCATGATTTGTAACTACCAAGCTCTGTGTGTGTGTGTGGCAAGCCATGAAACTATTAAACTTTTTCACCCCTGTCCTTTCAATTTTTTCTTCTCCTTGCCTTGTTGTTTATTGCATTCATTGTGACCCATCTTAGATTTGATCCTGACCTCTTCAAGGCAGAGATTGTTTTCTCTGTGTATTTTGTACAGAGTGAAAATTGTTTTGGACATCAAGTAATTTGTTTCAAATAATATTTGAAAGAGCTATGAATTGATTTGGATAATCAATGTTAGCTTGTCTGTTAGTGAATCAGAGAGGAATAACTACGTTTGCTGAATAATCATTTTCAATTAGAATCTGAAAAGATTTGTAAAGCAATTTGACCAGCTCAAGTAGTTTGCAATTTGTCTCAAAATTCTCCTGGAGGAGTCTCATAGAGGAGCTGGGACAAATGCTGTTTCTTGCACCTAAAAAGAGTTTTCCCATCATGGAGGCTGTAGGACTTTACAGACCTGTAATTGCTGTCAGCCATTCAGGTATGGATTTAACCTCTTTCCTGTGACTCAGATAATATTATAATGATCTCTTTGCAGTTTCTGTATGGTAATCATAGCTGTCAGCCATGCTACTCTCTGTAATTTCATGGTTTTCATAACCATAAGAAGCAATAAAAAAAAGAAGTCTCCATCCTCACCATTCTAAACTTCTCCCTTGACTCTGTTTTTACCGCAAAAAAAAAATCAAGACAAATATTTTTTTAGCAGTATTTGACCTTTCAGCACAGTGCATCCAATATGAGTATGAACCTCATAGCAACCAGGCATATACAGACTCAAAAAAACCTGACTTTTTTATTTTAAAAAAATATATTTTCTCCAGGTTTCTGTATGTGTCATGAATATTCTTGAAAATTCAGATTACCGTCACAGAAGGAACTGGGCTTTTTCAGCATGAAGACATGGCTTCAGGTGGAACCTGAATGCTAGAAGGTACAAGGGCATTACAAAGGTTTCTTCACGGAGGTGCATGGTGGAAGGATGACATAGACCTAAGTTAAAATAACAGAGGTTCAGCCTAGATGTAAGGAAAAAAATTTGCACCATGAGGTCAGCTAACCAATAGGACAGTTTGCCCAGAGAGGCTGGCAGTCTCTGTCCTTGGAGATTTTCAGGAAACAACTGGACAAAGCTCTCAGTATCCTGGGCTGAGCTCATAGGTAACTATGGACAGAAGGATCCTTTCATCCTGAATTTTCCAATGATCCTCTAATCTTATATCTAACAAAAATATGGGATATGATATTGAGCTATTCGTGTTGCACTTACAATGATATGTAGATATATTGAGCATTTAGTCCTCTTTTTACCCATGGAGAAATTAATATTTCTATGACAGTATATGGGCAAGAGAATAAGGTTCTTATTCAGCTGATTTGATGGTTTGCACAATATCTAATATAGTAGGGGACCAGGGCTGTGGGATTTTAAGTGCTCAAGTAGCACAGATCATGAATAATGATATGAAGCATATCACACCAAGTATTTACGCATTTTGACTTATTTGCAATAAGATAGGACATTTAGTCATTGTAAACATACTGCTAATCAAAGTGAACTTCTCCAGAAATTGGAAGAATGAGCTACCAGCCACTGTAGAAGATCAGGTCCGAGACCAGATGAGGAATCTGACAATGCACAAATCCATGGGACTGATGAGATTCCTCCACAGGTCCTAAGGGAAATGGCAGATGAAGTTGCTGAGCCACTATCTATCATAATTGAGAGGTCATGGCAGTCTGGTGAAGTTCCCACTGAATGGAAAAGGGGAAACATAACCCCCATTTTTAAAAAGGGTAAAAAAGAAGACCCATGGAACTGCAGGCTGGTCAGTCTCACCTCTATCCACAGGAACATCATGGAGCAGATCCTCCTGGACACTCTGCTAAGGCACATGGAAGATAAGGAGGTGATCAGTGACAGTCAACATGGCTTCACTAAGGGCAAGTTGTACCTGATAAACTTTGTGTCCTTCTACGACTGCGTTACAGCGTTGGTGGATAGGGAGAGAGCAACAGATGTCATCTACCTGAACTTGTGCAAAGCATTTGACACTGTCCTGCATGACATCCTGTCTCTAAATTGGAGAGACATGGATTTGACCAGTGGACCACTCAGAGTACAAGGAACTGGCTGGATGGTCACACTCAAAGAGTTGCAATCACTGGCTCAATGTCCAAGTGGAGACCAGTGATGAGTGGTGTTCTTCAGGGGCCAGTACTGGTACTATTTAACATCTTTGTTGGTAACAGTGGGATTGAGTGTACCCTCAGCTAGTTTGCCAATGACACCAAGCTATGTGGAGTGGTCAACATGCTGGAGGAAAGAGATGCCATCCAGATGGATCTGGACTGGCTTGAGAGGTGGGCCTGTGCCAACATCATGAAATTCAACAACATCAAGTGCTAGGTCCTGCACGTGGGTCATGGCAATCCCATGCACAAATACAGGTTGGGTGAAGAATGGATTGAGAGCAGCCCTGATGGGAGGGACTTGGGAGTGTTGGTTGATAAGAAGCTCAACATGAGCTGGCAATGTGACCTTGCAGCCCAGAAGGCCTACTACATCCTGGGCTGCATCAAAAGTAACATGGCCAGAATGCCAAGGGAGGTGATTCTGCCCCTCTACTCTACTCTCATGAGACCCCGCTGGAATACTGTGTCCGGCTCTGAAGCCTCCAACATAGGAAGGACATGGACCTGTTGGAGTAGGTCCAGAGGAAGGCCACAGAGGTGAGTAGAGGGTTAGAGCACCTCTACTATGAAGACAGGCTGAGAGAGCTGGGGTTGTTCAGCCTGGAGAATAGACGGCTCCAGGGAGACTTCATAGCAGCCTTCCAGTATCTGGCCTACAAGAAAGCTGGAGAGGTACTTTTTACAAGGGCACGTAGTGATAGGACGAGGGGTAATAGCTTTAAACTGGAAGAGGGGAGATTTAGATTAGGTCTCAGGAAGAAATTTTTCACTCTGAGGATGGTGAGGCACTGCAACATGTTGTCCAGGGAAGTTGTGGAGGCCCCGTCACTTGAAATGTTCAAGGCCAGGCTGGATGGGGCTTTGAGCAACCAGGTCTAGTTGGAGGTGTCTTTGCCCATGGCAGAGGGGTTGGAACTAGATGATCTTTAAGGCCCTTTCCAACCTAAACCATCCTATGATTCTATGTATTTATACATATTTCCTTCTGCACTTATGTACCTACACATACACCAAGACCCAGCATATGACAAAGACATTAAATAATTGAAACAACTATTTCATAACCTACAAAATAGTGACTTACCAAGATGCAGTCACAGACATATCAACATAAATATACAGCTAGACATACTTATAAACATATATTTCAACCTGTCAGTGACTCCACTGGAGACATTTAGCATAAACATCGTCTGCAGAAAGTGTCAGTACTGTTGAAAGTTATTTCGTAAACCTGAATATCGCTTCTTGGCAGGCTCCAGAGGAAAACCTCTTCACCATTTTCTTTATATGCACTTATCCAAGTTTTAGTGAACAAAATAGTATCATCCATTCTGTGTGAGTGTGTGTGAACAATTTTTATAGTTATCTATGGGTACAGATGAAGAAATAATAACTGGAAAACAGCAAGCTGAAGAAATTAAAAGGGCATGCTGAGATGTCTAACAGTCTCCCAAGATCTGGCATGTTCCAGTGACCAGAGGTCTTGTTGAATCTGTAAGAAATTATGAACTGAGAACACCAAGACTTGGCCAAATCTGTGCAAGGCCACCAGCACATGCTGGAATCAATAATGGACTGTGTATCTTGGACCACATCCAGAAAGGCGATGACTGCAAAGACTATAGAACACATACTTCATAAAAGAAGGGATCTTAAGGGACTTTCCAAACACTTACATGTAACCCACTGGTTTAACTGATTTAAACTTTTAAAATAGCTGTAGCCTGTGGCTCTAGCCTACTGCCTTGCAGAAAATGGGCTCTAGCCTACTGCCTTGCAGAAAATGCAGCAGAAGGTTAAAATTGAGTACTGTATTGATCTCAAAAAAAGGTGGCAACAACATTTTAATATCTTGAATCCACTGTGATCGTTAATGCCTAAAAAAACATGTATCAAAATGTTACTTTTGTTCCAGATTTTTCATCATAGGTTTAAGTCTAACCACACCTACAAAGAAGGAAAACATTTTTCAACATCTTGACACTGAATATGTCATTTTGTCTCACCCTAGACATCTCACTTTGCTTACTGTTTCCATAAACAGGAGATGACCTCTCCTGTCAGTTAGAGATAAGTTATAACTTTTAAGGACCAAGATAGGCACAAATTGCCATTTTGTTTTACTCTCTGATTTTATATTATTGCGTTGATTTGTAGTGTACTGTAATTTCATTTGCAGTTTGTACTATCTTTCTGGGGAGATCAATTAAAGATAACCGGACAAATTCTTGATTATATTCAGAGAGTCAATTTTAATATTACTTACAAGAGGGGATTTTAATCTTATCAAAGATGTAATCTCTCCAGTTTTATTTTCGCTTACTGGGAGGTTTGAGCATTGTAATTCAAACCAATGTGATATGGAATATGAGCAAAGTCCAATTTATCGGTGTTCCACCATATAAGCTAAATAAATAACAGTGTAATGAAGAAAAATCAAAGCTACAAAAAATATTTCCATTAAGCCGCCCAGAAATGCAATAACATTTCTGATAGCATAGTCTAAAAGGCAGCGAATCTCAAAGACAATGCAGAGAGTGAGAGAGAAATCAAAATAATACCAATTTCAGAAGAAAATACAATATCTTACTGGATTCAGGATGACGTTATATTTTCTTCATATTCCAAAGATACTATAGGAGCCTTGAAAGAGAACAACGAGATAGCTTAACTCCACTAAGTCTTGTCTTCACTGAACATGGAAATGTCTGGTACTTTCTTTTTGTACAGCATTTAATGAATGGTTAATATCCGTTACCTCCAACAATGGTTAGAAGGTAGGCATGAGATCCTTGCCTTACTGAAAGTCAGACCTCACATCAGAATGTATAATTTTTGATATCTAACTTGAGACTTTTGCAGAAAACTGTGGAGATACATAAATTACATTTCTATCAAGCTTTCATTTCGCATACATGTCTTGGGGCACTGAAAATCCAAAGTGTTTGATATTGAACAAATGTAGGCATTTTAGGTCTGCTGAAAAGAGTCAAATGCTGCTGTAAACACTAACATATTGTGGTTTAAATAGGATTCAGATACTCATTTAGCAACTTTCAAAATGTCATTTTTTGTGCATGGGTCTAGATAAAGAGGGCTGAGAGAGGATGGAGTAATTTCTTCTATTCTGGAGGCCTTATCTGTACAAGGCTGGTCCCACTGAAGTAAATGGAACCTCCCAGATACATAAAGGTGCACCAGAGTGTAGTACTGTCTGAGGTTTAACACAACTTTTGATTTCTGCTTGTTCTTCCCCAAGTGTAAGGCCTAGTTCATCTGGTTCGAATTTAAAAAATAAAATTACGCACAACAATATTTAATTATTTGAGCTTGGAAGATTAGGCAAGGAGTGAAAAAACATAGCATTTTGTGTACCTTTAGCTACATTTTTGTAAGAATTTAACTGACTTTGACCTTGCAGCAAAGAAGGCTAAGTGTCCTGGGTTTCATCAGGAGTGTTGCAAGCAAGTCAAGGGATGTGATCCTTTCCCTCTGTTCTGGCACTGGCAAGGCCACACCTGGAGTATTGGGTCCAGTCCTGGGTTCCCCAGCACAAGAGACATGTGGACATGCTAGAGACAGTCCACTGCAGGGCCACAGAGATGATTAAGGGACTTGAGCATCCTCCATACAAGTAGAGCTGAGACTAGTGAGCCTGAAGAAGGCCCAGGGGGAATCTAATCAAAGTACAAAGTCTCTGAATAGAGTCTGTAGAGAAGAGGGAGCCAGGCTCTTTTCACTGGTGCCCAGTGACAGAACAAGAGGCAATGGGCACAAACTGGCACATAGAAAGTTCCATTTGAACATCAGGAAACACTTTTACTGTGAGGGTGATGGAGCACAGGTTGCCCAGAGAGGTTGTGTGCTCTACATCCTTGGTGATATTCAAAAGCTATCTGGACCTGGTCCTGGACAACCTGCTCTAGGTGACTCTGCTTAAGTAGGGTTGGACAAGATGACTTGTGGAGGTCCCTTCAACTTGAACGATTCAGTGATTCTGATTCTGTGACTCGGGTATCTCACATTCAATTTGGAAAGTATCTGAAGTGGATAAAGGCTTTCAGGATCAGTTTTGGCAAATAAGGGCTCATGAAACCAGGGGAGTAGGAGAAATAACAAAATGGGAGCCACAAGGAACTGGGCTCACAGCTCAGCAAGTGCCATCCTTTGGGCCTGCAGTGCCCAAGTTCAGCTACATCCCACCCCACAGGTGTAACTTGGCCTCTTGAGACTTCATGATGCTACAAGGTCTGCATCTGCTGAGCACTACTTCCACTAGCTGTGCTGACCTGAAAGCCTAGTATGCACTGCAGGCCACAAGCAGGCTCAGACTTATCCCAAAAGACATCCACAGGGCCACCTAAGGGCATGTTCATCTGTGTCAGCACAATCTTTTATACAAGTCTTTGGTCCTCATTTTCAGAAGGATTTAGAAGGTCTTTTAGATGATCAAACACACTCCCAGTTGTCCTAGGCAGATTTGACTGACTGCTATGTAGGCATCCAGGATCCATGACATAGAGGTTGTGGGAAGAGTGGGAGCAGGGGATGGAAGGACTGAGGAGATGGATTTGATAACACTAAGACAGATAACTTGTCCCACTGTGGATCTCATATGAAATTAGGCTTCTCAATCTCTCTTCCCTTTTACGGTACCTTTTTCAGACACAGCTGATGTCACTTGGCTGTTCTTTATGCAGACGTTCCAGCTGTTAGGGACTTTAATCTGGCCCTTCTGCTGCAGAATTTACAGAATAGAAAGTGTTAGGCACTTTATGTGAATTATGTATCATTCACAAACTAGATGTTCCCAGCTTCTGTAATAGTCCATCTTCAAGGCCTCAAGGCGGGAACTGGTCCTCTGAGCCCCTAATCGGTAGGGAAAGTTGCAGCGGTGCTTTGGTTGCTTTGAAGCCGCCAGTTGCAAGAAACTATACACATAACTGAATTGGACACCTGGGAGGTTAGGCTGCAGTTATAGCTGTGAAAACAGCAGCAGTGCCAATACGAGGAAACTAAGCACCAATCTGTTGTTTTGGGAGCCTGAATTATTTTGAAAGCCCTAGCAAATGACTGTCAAGGAGACTTAGGGCTACAGCTATAGCTTGTGATGGGATGTTTCACAGAGGTACTATCTCACGTCCTGAGGTGGAGTAGTCACATCAGCTCAGGTCCACTCCAGTAAGTGTATTTGCCCTGTCAGAATGGGATGGTTGCTTGGAGTAAGAACCCTGCTGAGACTGGCATAGCTGTTGAACGGAGAAACTTCAATTAGGAAAGAGCTGTCTTTTCTGCTCACAGTTGTGCAGGGTAGATATCCCAAAACTCCTATGTCTCTCAGTGACTTATGAAAACTGGACTTCAGGTTCCCAGGTCATTTTAGAGTGGCATTTCACTTCTCTTTCTAGATTTCTAGAACAAAAATAATGACTATTCCACCAATAAAGAGTAGATGGCAATGGTGGAGTTAAATATGGTACATTCAGGTCTTATGTTCTCATGAGATATGTCTCACAGCAAGACTAAGTTTCTCACTTCCCCAAGCAACAAATGGAGAAAAATCTTTAGAGCAATGCTGTTGAAAAAACAGTTTTATTATTATAAGTGTTGAATATTACCTTTCAATATTTGCATGTGTTCCTCCTGTTTGTAGTAAAGTTCTGAGATGCTGACCCCTACTATCAAATTTTAAAGTTGTAGTAGCATTTAATGAAAAAATAGTCCAAAATTTTTCTAACCTACAATAAAACCAGTTTTGCCTATCCACTTTTCATCTAGAAAACCTGACATATTTTAAACTAGCCTTGAGGCAGCACTAAATGCCCCCTGTTTACTTAGTAATGTTAAATAAAATTTGCCACTCGTCAGGGCTAGCTACAAAACATAAGGCTTACTGACACTTTTTTCTTCCTAAAATGAGACTTGTAATTCAATTATGTACTCATAGGGGGAGAAAATGGTGCATGTTCCAGCCAGCAGCCCCCATCGTCCACATGTGCATTCTCAGATCAAACAGATCTAATAATTCCTTGTTAAAGTCATCATTTCCCATTAGATGAGCAACTGTGGCTGGTAAAAGGTAATGGTTACAGTGTGTTACACAATTAACACAGTGTGACATGAACTGAAATATGTTTTCTAAAGAGGATTTTCAATGGAAATGGAGTATTCAGACCCTGCATATCAAAAATACAGATCCAAATGTGGGCTGTGTTGAATGTCTTTACAAAACTGACAGTGTGCTCACTCACAGCAGCTCTTCTACCACACATTAAAATTAGTATGTTGTCAAAAGTATATCAAACATTCTTTGGGCTATGAAAGAGAAAGTTCACATTGGAAGAAAATCACTTGACATTGTCTGGATATAGATAAATGATGGAAATGTCTTCAGGCTTTGTAATGGTTTCTACCACAAAATGTACTAAAAATTCAGGTAATCACAAGGACTGCAGTGGATAATGGACAGCAAGTTTACTTTAAGTAGAATAAATTCAGAAAAGAAAATTACATTGCTCTGAAAAAAAAAACAACAACCCACCTAGCAAAACCATGAGTGAGCAGTTTACTGTGTTTTCTACATGATGTGTGTCAAATTACCCAAGTAATTTGGGTAGTCAGTGAAACACAATATCCAGCAGTTCATAGACAGAGAAGTTGCTTATCAATTCATGCAGCTTCTGTCTGTCAATAAAGAGAGCACGTCTGGTAGCAAATACCTGATATGAAAAAAAATTCCATAAGTTCTTTCATGTAGTAAAGCATTTTTTGTTACCTATAAGCCAAACGCAACTCCACTGAATTTAAGGCAATGAGACCATTTAATATCTCACCTTATTAATGACACATTGCTGGAAGTTGACAGAAGGCAGTCCAGAAGATAAAGTTACAAGTTCTGTTCTTCAACTGCATAAATCCTTAGGGCCAGCTTTTTAAAATTTATGACCTGTCTCCACAGGCAGGTGGGGACTGTTATGCACCAGCTCCACACATACTCCAAGCCAGAGTCATCAAAGCTAGCTGAGACTCTAGAGCCATTCAGACAGGTCTGTATGTGACCGTGTCCCTGCTAACAATGCTTACTTCTCAAATGGATATATTGGTATGAGCCATTCTGACCAGCTCAGAGCACCGGGAAGGGCCTTGAGCAAGTGGCAGCCTCTGACCATTTAGACAACTCTTGAGGTACTGTTGGGCTCAACAGAGTGAATATCTAATATTGAGGTGGCCTTTAGGGGTCTTTGGTGGGAAGACATAACCACATGTTACCTAGGTGCAAAGGTATAGTTAAGCCTCTCAGAAAAGGATTTCAGAAGATTGACATGTACTGTGGTAGAGAGAATCAGGCTGAATCTGGGATATGAACAGTACTATTCTGCAGGGTCCCTTACTGAAGCAAAATAAAATTCAGCTTCCAGTCAGGAAGCCCTTTAGTAATTAACTTACATGGAAGAAAAAAGCGTGACACGCTCATATGTGTCTTCCTTTTGGGACAGAAAGACCCATCAAGTAAAGGGGTGCAGAAAAAAGATGTGGAAACCCGAAGAGGCTTAAAACCAAGGGTCTGTCTACACGACATAATGGAGCATAGTACAGAAAGCTCCCCTGTAACTACTGGAATAGGATGGAAGGTTTTGTTATCCATAGGATGGAAGGTTTCTATCTCGCTCTCATTCTGAATTTCTTTTTCACAATTATTCTGTTGCTCTTCTATTGAGTGTTGCTTTACTGTATACCCCTACGCTTTTCTTAAGGCTTTCATTTCACAAGCCTGCAAGGCCTCAGGTGGTTGATGAGACCGCTTCAGAGCGTACTTATCAGATACATATTTTGTCCTAACAATAGGGTGCAGCAGCATTTAGATAGTTTTGAGATACTAGGCAGTATCTCCACATCTCTTTTTCATCCTCTTCCTCCCCAACCTTTCTTTTGATCATCCATAATACACACTTTCAAGCTCCCATGTCAATTTAGCTAGTCTTTGGGACAGGGACTGTCCATGTTTGTGGCTGCACAATGGCAGAGATCACAGATCCCATCATGTATATAGTAAGAATTAGTAAGCAATAAATAAATAACTGTATGACAAATGTCAAAAAGCAATAGTCCCGTTCCTCTTTTTGCAATGGTCTGAAGGGAGACAGAGCCTTTTGTAGTAGTATCAAGACTTCCCTGGGAATGGGATGAAGAGGTGTTGATTTTTGAAGAAGAGGAAGATAAACCACGAAGTAATATATCCACTAACTAGATCTTGCCTCTCAAAAACAGTGAAAGGAAAGACTGATTTGGCTATCTTGTCCATCCAGTGAGAAGATTCAGTAATGTTAGTCTATGAGACAGTTACATCTTTAAGTAGCCTGTGATATCTTTGGATTGTGGCAGTATTCACTAAAATCCTGACCGAAAATCCAGTGACTCCAATGTGAATCTTGTCACAGATTTCAGTGGGTTTGAAGTTAGGTTTCACATGAACAGTCAGATATGCATTTAAGACTGCTCCAAAACTGAGTATTTCAATTTATGTCAGTGTTTTTATTTAAGCAAAGAATGACAGGAAATACAGACCAAAGTCTGACCCAATGTGAATACCAAAAATACTTGAATCCCTCTGAGTGTAAATTTGACCTTGTGACTATGACCTCTGTGAAAATGATGCAGTTTGACTTGCCTGAACAGTGACATGCTAAAGCATGATATCTCATTCCATAGTTGAAAAAACACACAAAAGAAAATATCAACTCTTAAATCAAACACACCTTACCCATTTGCAGATGATGTCCAGTTAGGTTACTTCAAATGATTGGCAGTCAGACAGAGTTTACAGTCAAATCTCATAACCAGCAATTTATTTTCAGTCCACAGACCTTCCAAACTACTCTTCATGATTCAGATTGCCAGTAGATGATTTTTTCGATACACTAAGGGCATTTGATAGTTCAAACTTACAAAGAAAAGATTGGCAATAATGATGCTCTTCAATAGCTCTTTTCAGAAACTTCAAAACAATGACCTGTAATTTTAGATGAAGAAATGTTGTCATCTCTCAGCAGAATGGCTTTTCTTCAAGTAGTATATGTGCGATAAAGGCCCTTACATAATTGTCCAGGGTAGTGGTGAAGGAGACAGAGGGAAGTGTGTGGATCTTCACACAGGGTATGCAGAAGCAACCATGAGTAGGAAAACGGGCAGATGCATCTTCCTTCCTTGAACAGAAGGAAGCAGCGTGAGTGAGAATAGACTATATAGATGGAAGAGCTGATGCGGTGCCACATGGAAGAGTTGCTCAGCAGTCCTCGTCTCCTCCCAGTGGCACAGTCCTTGGAAAGAGGAGGTTCCACTCTGCCCTTAGCCTGATGGTTAACAGGACTCATAACAACAGAAATATAAATAATTGAAGCGTGGAATGACCCATCTCTGACAGAATGTCTGCAGGAAATGAGCCAATTTATGCTGGTTAGGCTGTGAGACAACTGAGAATAATTGGTATTTTAGTTCTAATAGCAAACAACACTGCAAATAAACTCTGAGTATATTGACTTATCAGTAGATTAGTCATTCTACTAATGTCATCCTACTACTAATGTCATTAGTCATTCTACTAGTCAATCTACAGTAGATTAGTCAATCTACTGTAAGCAGAGATAAGTACTTAAGATAAGTAGAGAGTCATTGCCTTCCCTTGTAATGTAAATGGTCTTTCCTCTGTTTAATGAAGCTGTAGAGGTTAGGTTCACAGAAGGACAAATGCACCTTGAAGCTCATCAAGCTTATCCTTATGACACTGAACCCAAAGTTTCACAAAATTCTTGCTTAGTTGATGACAGGCCATATAGTCACCTTGAATAGCCAGACCCTCTTCCCCAAAGGACTTCAAGCCAACATTACACTTGTTCAGCTGCTGTCTATCAGGCGAGGAGGTGAAATCTACAGTTCTCACAATTTTTAACAATAGAACTCCAGGACACTTGAAAGCTTCTGCTCTGCTTAAGCACTGACCACAATGAACATTTGAATACCTAACATATGCCTAAACCCGAGACATTTCTCTTCCTGAATTTTTGGACGTGTTCAGTCTGGCAGGCTTTTTCAGACTACATACAACAGAAAAGGATAGGAATCGTAGCCTTAGAAAATGCAGCTACAGTGGGGAAGTTGACAGGGTAGAGAACTGTATTCATATCTGCTTTCTAGGAAGTGTTGTAATCAGGCGGTTCACATAGGAATGATGAGGATGAAGCCTGTATATTTTTAAAGGGAAATCTTTGCTCAGTGTTTTGAAGGAAAGAAAGGGCTGAGGGATGATTCAACTTATAATGCAGCTGTCACGAGATCTAGTTCAGGGAAAAAGATAAGACTTGAGTGGCTGGAGACAACAGGCCAGGAGGAGAAGAAGAAACAGAAATCTTCTTTTACCACTTGCAGAAACAAGACTGGTGTTAAATGAAATCACTTCCTCAGTTCCTGTCTAGACTCCACAGATTTGTTCATGTATTTGTTTTATAGCCAGGCTTCAACTGACTTTGCCTGTTCTGTAAATTTACCTCCCTCCAGCCCAAAGTTGTGCAACTGTATCACCTCAGTGATTTTCTCAAATTTAAACCTGTCACACAGGTTTATCAGCACAGGAGAGTGTGTTAGTGCAGCTATACAGCTTCCTCTTCATATCCATTCTGATCAGAGCACCGGCCAAGTCTGTCTCTGCCTGCAGGTAACTAAACAGGCCTGAACATTTGTTTTCACATGAAGCTGCTTCATGTGTTATAGTAGCCACATTAGAACCAGAGGTAAACAGAGAGCTGACAGCTAACAGTAAAACAGTAAAAGAGTAGCTGTAAGCTTTGTCTTCCAAATATTTGCAGTTAAAACTTTATAAAGAAGGACCAAATTCAGTTTAAAACTAAATTAAAAGCAAAATTTAATGATGATCAAAATTAAATAACATTTACAGAGGTTAAAATCCTTCTTTTGATGAGAAGGTAGTATTAACACATAATGCAACCTTGCGTAGCTTCTCTTAGGCATGTGGTACCCATTGAAATGTAGGAGGTTCTCTTAGAGTTATACAAAAGCCATTTCCCCAGATTGGAACCTCTGATCTAGACAAAGATTGTTTTTGTAATGCATACATAGTAAGAGGCCAGGGGTAAGGGCTACTTCTAATCCATTAGGAAATGTGAGCATAAGTCCCAAAGAGACTACAGATACCCTCCTCTGGAGAATTATTTCATTCATTAATATGAGAAGGAATCAGGCTTTTAGGAACAGTCGCTAGTTCCAAGAGAAACACTTCTATGCCTTGACTTTCCACACAAAAATCTACTTCAGGTTTAAAGTTTATGACCTTCCTTCCTCCCAAAAGCAGATAAATCATAAAAGTATCTCATTCCCTTAACACATGGAAGTTATCTCTTCTGGTGACTAATCTGGTGAGTTTTCTGTTTAGTCCCCAAATAAGCATTTCTTTAAACTTGAGTGATTGTAGTCTAAAAACTGTAACTGTAAAAATGCCATCTTGGTTATTCTAACAATGCTAAGACCCCACCTGTGCCATCTTGCGATGATTTACAGTATCATTAAAGCCTATGAAGAGCTGATGTTGTAACTTTGAAAAGGAAACGAGGAGGAGAGGGATACATTATTGAATACCAAAATCATCTTGATAAATGGGACGAATGGTCTGAAATCAATAACAAAATATTCAATAGAAACAAGTGCAGAGAACTACACCTGGGGCTTGTCTGCACAGGCAGGTTAGTACAGCAAACTACAGCATGAATTTACAGTACCCTTGCTGCTGCGTATTAACTTTTCATGCTGGCACTCTTGCTAAGCAGTAAGTATAGCTCTGTGTGATGCAGTCTACTCCACATGTTGCACAGAGTCAGCATTAGTGCAGGCTACAAGTATCCACAGGGGAAGCTGGCATAGAGAAGCTAGTGTGCTGTAAATTTGTACCCTATCTTATTGCAATTTACCAGGGCAAATGCTCCCTTAGGCGGAAAAAAATCAGATGCACAAATGCACAAATAGAAAATGTGGAATTACAGGTTAGACACCATTATTGCATAAGTAAGTTATAGTCAACATAACCAGGGTTGTCAGTGATAAGCAATGAAAAATAACTATGATGTTGGCATTACATAGAACACTGTTACTAATATATAGAAAGAAAAATAAGAGAATTATTCACATTCTGCTTTGCTCACTGTTGGTAAGACATCAGCCAGAACAGTCTGTTTCCTTTGTGTTCCACACTTGAAAGGGTAGGCAAGTTTTAGAGCAGTCACAGGAATGTAGACAAATATGCTATCAGAACTGAGACTGCTTAGTCTAGAAAAACCAAGGCTGATGGCTGAGTCTGGTAACAGCCTTCAAAGATGTAAAAGAATGCTATGAAAGAACTTCCTGCTTATTTTTTCAGTCCAAGGGGTTTTGGAAGGAAATAATTGCTTCATTTGTAGTGGTGATTTTCAATATCAGCATTTTGGAAGTGTTGAGGTGTACCAACCTGAGGGGTACAAGAGCAGGTCAACAATGGGAGCAAGAAGAAATGGGTTTATTACTTCCCTTTCTAAGATTAAGATGTGCCAGACCTAGGAGTGAGAGTGAGAGTGAGAGTGAGAAAGAGAAAAAGAGAGAGAAAGAGAAAGAGAGAAAGTGAGAGACTTCAAGAGCAGCTTCCTTTGGGGAAAAGGCACAAGAATATGGCTTGAGAAATATTGTCTGAGTTTTGGGACAGATTATCTTGAGAGAACAAGGACTCAAGCACACCGGAGAGTCCTAAAAACAATTCATAGTTTAGACAAACATCTTTAAGTGTGGTCTAAGCATTCTTGAACCTTTTTCTGGGCAGGAGCTCAGAATTAGACAGCTTTGCAGCTCCCTTTCATTTATCTTTTTACATCTATAGCAGTGACCCTAAAATGTAGACCTTCTAAGTGTCCTGTACCTGGCTCAAATGTATTCTTTGCAACTAGCTGCAGGGCAGCAACATCTATTGAAACCTGAGAGCAAGTTACTGGGACTCTAACTTAATGTCTGAATATTTACCACCCAGTTTTCACTGTCTCATCTAACTTATCTTCATTGTCTTCTCTATATGTAAAAAGAGACTATAGCATCATACTTATCATTGAAAAGAAAAATAAATAAACACGATGTTTACAATCATATGTGAAATTATGCTTATATTTATATGTTTTATTATTCATTTGCATTTAATTTTTAAATTGGCATTCTTTGTGCCTCCAGGTTATCCATATATAACTTGCACTGTTGAACAAGTTCTATACTGAATTTACAGCTTACATGTTATTATGGGTTCAACACACTTTGTATTAGGACCCAGCTAACCTGAAAAAAGAAGTCTTTGGGTTGACGGCATTTCTCTTCCACAAAGACAGCAGATGGAAAAGATCTAAAACTGGGAGATGAAAAATCTGTACCTGCTAGGGGAAGGGTGGAGACTAAATTTAAAGTATGCCAACTGAATAAACCAAAAGATCTGGAAATTTGCAAATTCAAAACATAAAAGGAGAAATTATGATAACAGAAGGTTATTTGCCTTCTCTTGGATACTAGCCATCAGATGTTTCAAACCATGTAAGAGTAACAAAGGGAAACACAATGTAAAGCCTTTTAAAAAATAATGTTAATAATACCTGGGGGAGAACGAGAGGAAGTGGAAGGAACAGAATAAGCCTACAGGTTGGCAATTACAACTGTATGTTAGCCCACTACCTAGAAAAGTACAAGAAATAGCAGGAAATTAAATAGAAATAGTGTGAATTTACTAGAAATGCTGTGAAATTCTGTTATTGATTCGTTCTACCTCCAAGCAAATCACTTTGCCTTTCAGTGATATTTAGACACAGGCAACCACTTTCTTTACATCAGTTCCCAGCCCTAGGAGTAAAGTACCTACTTATTTTTTTATGACATACTTAAATCTTTACCTGAAGATTAATTATAAGCGCCACTACCGCTTGTAACTTACTATTTCTAAACAAGTTAATGGAATCATCTCATTAGCTCAATTTTAGTAAAATACGTAATTATATATCTCATCCACTCCTATGTGTAAAAGACGTTAGTGTGGAGCACTACTCGCATATGATCTGAAACAGGCAAAATGACTTAAAAAAAAAAAAAAAAAGTAGAGTAAGAAAAAACACATCAAACAGGGAAAAAGGTAAACCAGAAATCAGTCAGAAAAGAACTCTGAACTATTTCTTATACAGACATCACAGTAGCAACCTCAAAGCAAGTCGAAGTAATTTGCTAATGAAGTTCACAGGCGATTCTTACATCTGTGAGGTTAGGAGTGTATTAAAAAATGAAACTAAAGAGGTAGAGAGCTGCAGAAAATAGTGGTGTGGGAAAGCAGCCACTAAGATAACTGAAGACTGCTACTTCAAAACTCAAATGGCAAATGAGAAAGAACATGAAAACAGTATAACTAAGGCTTTCTATTTGAATTAGAAATAGTGGCGAAAAGCTCACGAGAAGCAAATTTTTTGCAGTTTGAGACCTGAAAGAGACCATCGTATCTATGAACATGGAGGAAAATCATTAGAGAAAGGTGATGAGAGCCTTCATCATTGGGATTCCATCTAATATACTGCATTCATTTGTAGTGTTTAACTGTAACAGAGACTGAGGAAATGGGACTTGTTCTGAAAAGACCAACAAAATTCTTCTGGAGTGGTTAATGAAAGGCAACTTTACAGGTAATATTTGTGCAATTAGCAAAACAGTCTAAATGGAGAAAATTTGCAAGATTCCCATGAATAAAAGAAAGGCGTGTTTTTACCTCAATAGGAGGAAAAACCTTTCAGGGTTTGAGGGTCAGTAACAGTGTAGTGTTCAGGGAAAAAAAGTAGAAACTTGCTCAACACTTGCAGAACAATGGTAGAAAAAATTTGATAAAATAATACTTTACTGGAAAAGGCAGTGTTTCTCATTATAATAGTTTTGATTAGAGAAATGGTGACCAATAAGTAAGTCTCTGAAATGCAGAGGAGGTATTAACATCCCATAATATGGGATGGTACCTGAAAATACTGGTGAACTCTTGAGAAAAATACAGTCCAAAGTTTGCAGCAAATATCCGACAGAGTTTATTACTCCTGTTTTCCAAAGGGCTACAGCTAACTTACTGAAGCTCATCAGCTAAAAGTTTTCATTAATTCTTAAGTCATGGAAGATTTTTTTGGGAATCTCCTTCTGAAAGTCTCACTGACACACAAGCTGTGTTGCTATTGACTGACCCCATAATTAACTGGGCATGACATACAGGTCATTACCAAAAAAAGGCCTAGTCCGCCTAATGCCATACGCCTATATATCAGTCCATTCCACACAGTTTATGAGCGAACTTCACATTTGGAGGATTAAAAAGAACAACTGGTACATAAATGCCTTTCCTATACCTCTAGATTTAAGCAAAAACAAAAGCAGAAACAGAAACAAAACCAAAAAATCTCAGCCAAATACAACTGTCATGAATGCGAGATCACCATGGTCCCTGCCAATCAAGCTTTATTATTTCTGTTTTGTTCACCATTAGCAATAACAGTTCTGGATTCTAAATGCAGCTGGTAGAATGGAGTCCAGAGTACTTGCCACTGGAGGGAGCATGCTGCAATTGTTGAAACTTCCCTGCAAAAAAATCCAGCTTTATTCTCAAGACCTCCCCACTCTATGGCTAATCAATATTCTATTTCCACTCAAGAAATTCAAAGATGTCTCATAAATATGACATAATAAATTTCACCAAAACTAAAGCTATTGAATACTGTAAGAATAATATGACTTTTTATGCATGCTTCATAAAAGACCTCATTTTTCCTCAGGTTACCTGTTTCGAAGTAGATTTTTGCATCTCATTTCAGATTCACTGCGACCTAGGTGAGGAATTGAAGGTCTCATGTTATTTATGCCTCTGCCAAATCTTGTTTTACTTACTTTCTATGATGAACAGATCTATAAGCATGCTGGGCTTTCCCCAGAAACTCAGTACTGCTTCCATAATACACTGCACAAAATATCTGATTTAGTTTTTGAAATGGCTAATTTCCACACGGTCATTGATGTGTATGAAATGTTTCAAGTTTATACATTTTTTTTTGGTCCTTCTAATTTCCTGTTAACAACAGGGAGAAGTTCATTTCACAGATCACTAAAGCCTTTCCTCATAGCAATATCTCTACTTGCTACTTGGCTGAGGTACACTTTGAACTAGGAATGACTCTCACATATGCTCCATCTTCTCAAATCCTATCTTTGATAATGGCACTATAGCTCTCTTAGAAATTAAGTTCAAGTGAGTCATTGGTTTGCTCCTGGTCTAAAGCACCTACAAAAAAACCCTACATTTGTTTCCTTATCCCAGAGGCAAACTATGATAGAGGACTTAAAATTATGTATACCATACACAGGACATCAGTCTAAGCTGAAGCAAAGTTCCACCAGCTGTGCCTTTCAAACAAAATAAAAAATATGTATAGACATATTCCAATGAGAAAATAAACTCCTGTACAAAACAAAGTGATCTCCTTGTTAGTTTGAGTAATTGTAGTACTTTAACTAATTAGCAGGGAATATAAAAAAACAACAAAAAGATTTTATTTTTACCCGTAGGATGCATCAACCATTTTGGAGGGATCATATTACACGTATTAGGTCATACCGTCAGGTGTGTACTACCCAAGGGAACGCCATATTCCCACAGTCCTGCAATTTACTGTATCTTTACAAATGGCAGTTTAATGAGTTTTCCTTTCAAAACCAGCAAAAAGTGTTAACCTTATTCATACATACTGACTTCCTCAAATTTAACCTGAAAATTAATATGTGGATTTTAACACAATTTCAGTAAGATATTGCCCATTCCTAAAAAAAAATTTTAAAAAAAGAAAAGAAAAATACTTTTTATTAGGCAATAGTATGTGCTTCCATTGTCAAAATGGTTTTGGAGATAGTATTCTTACTCATACATTAAGGTAATTACAGGGTAACTCATCAAAGCACTTTAGTATAAATGACAATCAAGGTTTTAATCTTTTAATACATGCACAAAATGAATCAGTTACTTCACTTCTCATGGATTCCAGACTGATCCGGTGGAATCAAAAGCTTTGCAAAACGCCAGGAATGTTTGTATTTCGTTGATTTATATATGAGTATTGGAAATTTTTTTGTGAACTGTGCATATTTTTTTATAAAAAATAATTTCATAAACAATATGCCTCAAATTTATAAATACATAATTTACAAGACCTCTGCAGTATACTGGTTTGAAAATTGGGAATTCTTGGCATCAAAACTATTTCTGAATAGATATTATATACATTTCTATATTACGCGGCTCCAAGAACAACAGATCTTTGATGCAGCCATTTGAGGTCTCTGGCATTGTTAGACACACAGTTAAGTACAGATCACCAAAGACAAGATTCTTTTCCATTTCTAGACGCACTTGTATACTGTTTGACCACCTCTGTCACAGAAGAACATGGAGGACCAACATAATGTTAAGACTGCAGTTCAGTGTCTTCTGGTGAAGAATGATTCTTTAGGTCAGATGCCTAAGCTTTAGGCTGGTTAAGTAGCAGATATTTTGTAATCCCTGTTTTCCTCCACAATTCTCTAGCATATCATTTTCAGAGCAGTTTATGCTATTCCTACAGAATTCCAAGTTACATTATAGGACTCAGAGAATACATAAGGATGTAATGATTTAATCACAGTGAAACTGCTCTCTGACTAATCCCCTTGAGCAGTATTTCTTAAATCCTTAGGCTAATATGCACCAAAACATTACAAGACTTCCATTCTGCTCCCCTATAAAGGGAGTTGGAATATTTCTTAGTTCATTTTAAATAAGCACAGTAAATTTCAACAGTTTCTGACATTGTACTTTTTAAGTAAGGGAAACTTGAAAGAAAAGGGTTTGTAAAGATTAATTTATTAGTTTGCTTACTAGCCATGCAAACTTGAGACAAGGGGAGAAAGGGCTAAAACTTTACGAGTGACTTCATAAAAAGGGAAGAGAGTATATTTTCTGTCCCATGTGGAAGTATTTTGATAAAACTAACAAGTGAAAGTCTTCCAGCTTTCCATCACTGTTCAGAACTTTGATCAGTGATTTTTGCAATGTAAAATCACCTGTTTCCTATATCCTGGATTCCTTCTTTCAAAAGCATAAAGGCTGACACATAAATTCTATCACTGACCCGTCTGAGGCAACTTTAAAACATTGATCTTTGCTAAAGTGCCTGATCTATGTATTCCTGCATCAAGAATAATTGGTTTCATTGAAATATCCCTATTTGTGACTTTTCTATATAGTTAAAATTACACAAAGCATACTTTAAATGTGGGGGTTTTTTAAAAAAAAAAAAAAGTGAACAAACCCAGTCTTTTAATTTCTTACAAATAAATAATTCAACCTTCTTTAATCCTAAAAATATACCTTTAGAGATATACCTCTTTATTACATCTAGAATTAGTAAGTTATAGTGAGGCAACATTTGCCTGGCCTAGCACTCTATTAAGGCATTGTTCATGTGCAAGACCCAGATATGCATACGTACATTGTTTAACTGAGTTAACGTGTTCTTGCTCATTAAATTCCTTTTTGAAATGGCAGAACCAAAAACATTCTGCAACAAAATTAGCAAACACACATTATTTCCCCAAGAGATTGAATGAAATGCAATGAACTCGCACCTAAGTAACACATTATATATTTTGATATTAGATCACTGTTTCACAACCAGACCACCAAAAGAACTCTTCCAAATTCAAACTCCAGAATGTTTATGAAGAATAGCAAGATCCTCAATAGCGTAAGACTGAAAAATAATATGGCTGACTATGACAGAGGCAGGTAAAGTATCAACTACCACAACGAAAAGGATCAAAACCATTGCATGATGAATAATTCCTTTTTGTACTGATGTTACTTGAAAAGTTGATAAATATATATATATGAACAGAATGTGTATACTTCATATATTTATGGGAAGTTTTAAAAATGAAAGAAAATCATGAAACTGTAACAGTGATAGTATTTCACATCCATTTTTCAGAAGTATAAATGAGAACACAAAGCATGTAATGCTCACTCATAATACAGATTGCTAATATTTCTAATCATATTTAGCACTATAATTCTACATACTATTAAATGGAAATTATATTGAACTCGATAGCAAAATCCCATTGAGTTTAAGAGAGCCAAGATTTTATTCTTGGTCATAGCACAAATTACTTCATGGTTTATATTCAGAACAGTTACTTTCCATAGAGAACAAATGAGGAAACACTACCAGTATCATCACAATTCCTGTCAAAGAAAAAAAAAAAAATTGTATCTCAGCATATTCCTGAATGAGATCAGAATCTGACTGTATGGCTTGGACCATTTCTTTCTCCAAATCTACACAAGGTCCAGGGTCATGAGGTCATCTTGGGAAATGTCATATTTAATGAAGAAATTCCCACAAGCATATCTGTTCAAAGGAGCCAAAGCAATAATAAGATGGAAGTCTCCTCTCCTACTTGTACATCAATGGGAAAATATTTACTGATCAATAATGTTATCCATTCGCTTTGTTTCATTCTCATTCAGGTTCTGCACATTTCAGCACGAGAGGTCCACAACTGGGAGTTGTTTCAAACGTCTCACTTCTCAAAACATTAGTGGAGTGTTTATTGGGACTTTGGAGAAGCTGTTCATGATGCTGTGCATATTTGGAATCTGCATATCTGCATTTACAGCTTTGACACGAAACCACAGAGCCTGGCTCTGAGGGTGGAAGGGGGAAGGCGGCAGTGCCAGGAAAGATAGGAGATGAAATACTGAATTCTTCTTTGGGCAGCCTTCTTTTAGGCATGGACTTGTTATAGTCGCTGGTTATCTTGATGCTGGGGGTGAAGTATGCCACTATACACACACACACACACACACAAAATTATAAAAGCTATGATCTTTTTGTTTATAGGAAGAAAATTCCCTCGTACCATAAAAAGGGATCTCTTCATTCCATAAAGAGAGATCAGTGCCTCAGAGGAGGCCAGAATTAAGGCAAAGGCAGGCCTGTGTATACAGAGAGTGGCTCCATATTTCCGCACTTCTAAATGATAATGAGTAATTTTAAAGAAAGCCCTGTTTCCTGTAGTTTCTTATCTGAGTGGTGATGTCCCCTCAAGGTAGCAAGACCCTTCAGTAATGAGATCTGTTTGCTAGGAATAGGGCCAGGAAATTTTTATATATTCTACATATATGTCTATATGTATTTGCACACACATACACACACACGTACATATACACCCAGAAACATGCACACACATAAATTTATAAACATATGTGTATATATATGTACATATGCAAAGAGACAAGATTGAAAACCATGTCAGATATGGAGTGTTATCTACTTGTCAGAACCATTTAAACTACTATCTACACAGCACATATTGAAACTCAACTTTAAGATCTTTTATTTTTATGTACAGTTCATTTTTTTTCCTCTGGAAATAAAATATCTAAATACAGACAGACTGTAATGTTGTATATGTATAGCTCTCAACAATACTTTAGCTGAATAAATGCTTTGTACATAGTTCTGTCTTTTAATGGAGTTTACAGCTACATTGATAAAATGGATTCCTCATTTCCTTGATTGTTTTTAACCAATAACAAGCAGAGAGACAATTACAAGTTAATATTAATAAGCAGCTCAAATAACACTGGTTAAATTATGTACAATACAAACCATTCATACAAATGAAGACTAGGATATTGAATTTGTTACAATATTTCGTAATAAAGATAAGACAGCCACTTATAACTTACATGTTCTCCGCCAGGCGTTTTCCTTCTTAGAGATCAGTTAGAGAGTTTTTAAGTAGCTTAGCTGGCCTAAACTCAACCAGGTTTTAAGAATCAGAGCTTAAAGAGTCAGAGAAACATGAAAACAGAATGTCTGCCCACATGTAAATTCCAAATGTTTGCCCATCTTTACTAGTAACAGGCTCGCTCCACAGAAAAAGAGCCACCTAACACCACCTCGAATGTGCCTACTGTATGCTGGAAAAAAGTCACGATGCTTTGCTGTGTTCATATAATACGGAATACTGAACTCTAGACACACATTTTTCCCATTTGAACAAGTATTTACTCCTACAGTATTATTTACCAGTACAGCTACTCCAAGCAGTAGAATGCATGAGTGGGGATTATTGATTGGTATGTACTCAAAGGACTTTCAAAGAGATTTCCATAACAGTCTGCGTTAGAAACCATTCTCTGTCTAGTTAATCCATTTTGCTTGATGATAGGTTATCTGAAACCTCAGATATCAGACAATGAAAGCTCTCTTAACAGGAATCTCAATAGATGTGAGCTGAAAAGAGTGTGTGTCTCTGTGTATGTGTGTGGTTTCGTTTCAAATCCAAGGTGATTTACAACTAGATTGATACATGGAGCTGACTGGGCAAAAATTACATTAGATTGTTTTCCACTAACATATTTGCAGCCATTTGACATCAGCAGCAGCGGGTAGACACATTCCAGGCAATAGATGTGGCCTTCCTCCTTGAGGTTACAGCCGTGTCATAAGACGTCTTTTATTCCCCAGGCTTCAGTCTCAGACAACGTGTTGGTCCTCACCCTGATGGGAAGTAGGGTGTGTCACTGTGGTAGTTGTAATCAGGACACACCTTCTGTACTAGTTTATAATCTGTACTATAAAAGGAAATGTAAATACAGATTACTTTAAAGGGCTTGGAGCAGAGCCATGACACGTGGCTCTGGGTCTGCTCCTGATAACAGGTTTTTGAAGGGTCATAGTTGCAGAGTGTGTTCTTGGTAGCCTTGTCAACCTTTTCGTACTCAATTCGACAGTTAAAGGACTTCGAATCTTTGGCATCAATCACCGTCTGTTGTGCCAAGTCAAATTCCACTATTTTTGTAGGGGGCACTAGGCTCACAGATACATTCCCTTGACCCGTGGAGTTATGCCTGAAGTAAACACTAAACGTCCCATTGCCATGGTCAACGATTTTCCCCGTTATTAACAGATTTAGCTTCACAGTCTTGATGTTGGAATGAAAATCACCCCAGCCAAACATTTTCTTAAATTTCCCAGTCTTGACGATGGGCCGTCTCTTTGCTCTGGGCCGAGGCTCTTGCAGGTCTGTGGAGTTCCTCAGCCAGTCCCAGAGATCTTGCTCAGAGTAAGTTTCTGGGGCATCATATCGCAGGTCCAAATCTGTATCGTTTTCCTTTCCACGAAAAGTCTGTGACAGCAGTCGGCTGATGGACAAGTCTTTGCTACTTTCTGTCCATATGTGTTTTAGTGTGGATTTGGAGCTTCCTGATTTTAGAAGTTCTGTTTTTCCTCCATTTGTTAAATTTGCACAGGTAACCTGAAAAAGAAAGAAGGGAAGAAGAAAGAAAGGATATATTGAGATATGTAATACAAAGCCCATCATTCCCACCTGACACAAAAATGATCACATTTCAAAAGCACATGGATTTTTTTTTGGAGTAATTAAATTATATATCTGTACTCAGTAAAACAAAACAGAAACATCTATTTTCCTCTACTTTCCAATTAGTTATTACTTAATTCTCCTTTACCATTCATTTAGACTGGCCTTCAGATTTAATCCCAGCCATTCACTTTATTCTTCAACTTGAAAGCTACTTCTGTTATGATGCCTGTAAGTGATGAGTATGTAATGAAGTACTGCAAAAAGTAAGGCACACAGCCATGCCATCCTCCAGTCTGTATGTGGCTTTCACTGGCCATTTCTCATCTCAGAGTGAAATACTTGAACATTTTCTCTGCAAAGTGACTGTGTCTTCTACCATCAGTCACATTCATTTATTTTTGCTGCCCTTGGAGCCCACTGTCAGGGTGCTGTCTTGGTGGTGCCAGCCTGACCATGCTCAGAGACCGTGTCATTATAAATACAATAAAAGTAATATAATTTCCCTACTCCTTTTATGAGTACATATCGGTCTGTGTTCTTGACTGGGACCTTCAGTCACAACTACAATATAAATAATAGAATAATGAAAATTTTAATGAGTTTTGCGTCGACTGCTTTACATACTGTGTGCAGTACCTCAATTAATGCAAGAGGAGTCACGGTCTTTTCTTACAGTCCCTTACAGATCAGCTACTGATTTGCTTTGCATGTATCTAGTATGACGTGCATTTCTCCTTCACTTCACTTCTTTTTACATACATTCCTCCCCAAACCAAAAAGTGATCTGTGCAAGACAGAAATTCATTTGTGTATTTACAAGAAAAATAGGGTCACCAATTTAAAAGTAATTAAAAAAATCTGCAAAATCACATTTTTAAAAAAGACAAAGTCTTGCACCAAGTTCCTACAAAGTCATAAACTTCAGACATAGATTTTCACGGAATTTAGTGTCAGAGCACTGTGTCTTATTTATATTTTTTCTTTTCGCCTTAATTGTGTGGAAAACAGAGAACAGATGCAGCCTTGCAGCTGTCTAACATGCAGCACTGGTAGAGAGCTCTGACGGAGCGTAGCAGTGAGGGCTGGGATTGGCAGGGGGCACCCGGTAGAGGGGAAGGGACTGACAACTGCCTTAGTCCCATTACCCCTAAAAATTCACACCAGCTACACTGCCACATTTTGTGACATTTGGACTGCTCTGAAGAGACCATCAAGCTTCTTATTTCCCTTTTCATGGCTACGTAGGAGATTCTGAATATGCCTGTTTTATTCCTCTGTGTTCTGGCACTGATTTATGAGCTCCTATCATACCTGCAGTTACACCTTTCTCTTTGCTTTAAAATGAATTGAGTGTATTCCCAACCCAGGAAACCCGTTGGAAACCAGCTAGTATTTAAATCATGGCCCCTCCCTACTGGTACAACTGGAGGTATATGTCACGGAGGATATCTATCACAGCATGGCCTTTACATTTCCTAACAATCATGGAATTGAAGCATGCTTTCATTAACTTTAGTACTTTTTCAAGGTCAGTTGAAAGCACATACATAAAATCAGTCCCAATTGTCTTTAATACACTGATCATATAAGAGGTATGCCCCCAGCCTTTTACAGTAAAAAAAAAATAGGTAAATAAATCCGTCACATCTTACACTATACCTCCCCAGTGCATTTCAGGTTGGTGGGCCAATAAGGGTAATAGATAAAATATGGGTTTTATTTAGGATTGTGCCAAAGAGATTACTTCCTCCTCTTTTGAATGGAAGGAAGGATTAAAACACAGGCTAGTGTTTTGATAGCCGGTTTGTAGCTGCATCTTAGCATCAACACAGCGAGCCGGGAGGGGAGCTGTAATGAAATGCACTGATGGTGCACTGGTTAATGAAGCAGCAATGAAGATGTCACAGGGAGAGAGAAAGAGACTTAGAATATAATTTTGCTGTGGCATATGGGGAAGGAGTGCAAAATAAGAAGAGAAATGTGGTTAAAAGGAAAAATGTGCCTGTCTAGCATGAATCTGTCAACCTGCTATGAATCTAAGCAGTTAGCTAGCAGAGTTAGTATACCTGCAATCTGTAGGTAGGACACAGACTGCTTACCACTATATTTTTCTTTGTTCACAGCTTGTTTTTCCTTTGTTTTCCTTTCTCCATCCAATGATTTACATTGCATAGGATTACACTACAAGTTCCACGTAATAAGATGTAACTGTGTAAAAACCTTTTAAAGGGAAGGTCTCTTTTTTTCAGATGTATAAAACTGAACACCAGGGAAAGGAAGCATTTTCTGAAATAGTTGCTCACTGATCCAATACATGTGTTTTTTTTGAAAGCCAGTATATTTCATGGAAATGGATGATTCAGATTCCATGCATGTTGTACTGCTTCATGCCTGATCTAACAAATACAATTGATTGCTAATGTCATCGATTTCATAATACCTGAAAGACTTCTGGTCATTCAGTTAGCCCAAAGACCTCTGTGATTTTCAGTGTGGGTAACTGGCTGCATGATTAAAGGCCTGAAGCTGCCCTCCCTAGTCTGGTGTCTGTGTAAGCACTAGAAAAAATAGCCCACAAGGGTTAATATAAAAGCTCTAGAATTCATTGTTCTTCACTAACATTTTCCGGCCAACTGCTTTTTCATATACTGTTAGTACACTGCATGCTATAGAAAGTAGCTATATGTATCCTCAGAGACTCGCACACCCAATAATACAGAGCATTGCTGTGTAATAGAATTTCTGCAAATACAGCAGTTATTTTCACATGAACTAACCCACAATTTTCTTCCATCTCTCTTCTTTCCAACCACAGGGCTGCAATAATACAGGAAAGACCATGCAAATCCATGAGATTTTGCACTTAGTAGTATTAAAGCTATCTTACTGAAACATAGACATATTTTTAGCGGTGTATGAAAGAAGAACCAATTTCAAATGGCTAACGGAGAGCTAAAACACTGAGCAGCCCAAATGCTATGGTGGCTTTTTTGTCCTCTTCCTTCAGTATATTTGCATATAATTCATGAACTTCTGCACTCCACCGTATCAATTAGTTCACTACAACGAGACTTGCCTACTTTTCCACAGCCAAGCGCTGCTCCTAGATGAAACACTGAAAAGTTTGGCCCACTTGTACTGGTGCTGGCTAGGATAGAGTAAATTTACTTCAGAGCCACTCACATGGTTCTGTGGTTTAGATTTTTGACCCAAACCCTGGTAATACACTACCGTTCTAGCTCTTGCTGAACAGGGTTTGAACAGCATCAAGGCCTTCCCTGTTTCTCTGTCAGCCCCTCAAGTGAATAGATGAGGGGGGGGTTTGGGGGGAGGCAGGGAGGAATGGTGCACAGTAGGTTGGGAGGGGACACAGCTGGGCAGTTGACCCGAACTAACCAAAGAGATATTCCATACTATATAACATCACGCTTAGCAATTAAAAGGAAAAGAGGGGTTTTTAGGAGGGGTTAGCCATTTTTTGTTCAGGAACTGTCTGAGCATCACGCTACCCATGGGGAGGTGGTGAGTGTTGCCTTTGCATCACTTGTTTTGTTTTCTTCTCTCTTCTTCCACTTATCCTTCACTTTTTTTTAATCTTGACCCCCAAATTTCTTGCTTTTATTCTTCCTTTCCTCTTTTCCTGTTCCACTGGGGATGAGGGAGAAGTGAGCAAGCAGCTGTGTGGTGCTTAGGTGCCCACAGAGGTTAACCCACACCACCACCACAGTGCAATACATCAATGTTGCAAAAGGACTGAGGAGGAGGTCTTGTATTTTCAATGGAAAGTACAAATTTCCAATACCTAGTAAAGTTTACTGATATCAAAAAGGTACGAGGAGCTGACTGCCTAGTAACTCTTTTCCAACAAATAATGACAAATTGTTATTGCATTTCTTCTTCTGCTTCTAGGAAGGAGCAAAGACAGTGGTTTCACTAGGCACAATATCCCAAAGCATCATTAAGACACAGGAATTGATCTGTAATTCAGTTTTCACTCCATTAAAATAGAATACTCTATTCCCTCTGTATCCTCCTTTTTGAGGGTGAAGAATTTTTTATGATGATTTTTAACAAAATTAAATGTATTTTAATGAATATGTAGAGTTCATTTAGGATTTCCTAATGGATAAGCAGTTTATTTGTCCTAGAAATTTTGGAGTTCTCTTTTAAGACACTGAGCCCTGAATGCTTTGTCAGGTCAAACCTGAACATTTGTAGCAGAGAAAACAAAGTTGGAAAAGGATCTCAGGAAGCCATGAAGGCCTCAAGTGGTGATTTAGGCCTTCTGCTCAGTGTAAAATCAACCATAGGTATATTAACATTAACTTAAGGCTGATCAATTGGAGATTTAAAAAAATAGTCATTCAAAGAGGCATAGGATGCCTCTTGATTTCTCACTCTTTTCCTTTTATTCTAGCTCTATTACAGTTCATTACCTGTAATTACAGTATTGGTTTAGAAATTATGTATTTATTCCTCTGAATGTATGACTACTTGAGGGCAAATGAAAATGTAAACAAACAATCTAATACTCAAGGTAGAAAATCTGTCTCTTCAGGTAAATAACTAATCAAAACCAAGATCATTTTTGCTGGCATAGCACTGTAAGAATTTGGCAGCACTGTGTTTCCATATGCTCTGTATAAAAGATTTCAGCATTTTCTTTCCCTGATCAGATATCTCAGATACAGCATGGGTAGGAGACTACTGATGAACATAACTATAAGCTGGACCATTATCAAGCAGGACAGCACTCAGAAAATTTTAGCTGGATCCAGTTTCCTCATATTAATTCTGTTTATGGAATGGGTGGAGGAAAATCTAGACGTACTTCACTGTTCTACTTCAATCAATTTTTCTTCCTATAACTGTCTACACACTGTACGAAGTTACTAATGGCATGGAAATATATTATTTGGTGAATAATTTCCAGATAAGTCAAAGCCAATATTCTAGAGAAATTTGACCATGAACAGAGAAACTGAGAATGCAATTTAATGGAGATCTGACTATAACAGGGGGGAGAAAAATACAGTCAAGGACTTGTACCTATTACAAACTGACACTTCGGAAACAGAGAACAAACACAGAAAACCACATCCATTGATAGTTCACAGAAACAGACCTCTCAGGTTTTAAATTACAAGCCTTTTTGTTACATGGCATGAAAAGAATAAGGATGTGGAGTGCTTGATCAAAAAATGCAAATTCAGATGAATCTGACAAATGGAAGAGGAAATCCCGATCTACTGTGTCATATGAGAACACAAAAGTGGCTATGCAGGATCAAACCAGAGCCTTTAGGAAAAACGACTTGTCTTCAATAGCAGCTATAAGAGACGCCTCGAGAAGAGCAAGAACACAGCAAGCACATGGGAGTCCCCTAGCTGCTTCCCACCTGCCAACTATTTCTAGTTTCTTCTGCTAGTTTTTGTTTCTGTATATGTTTTCCATTTCAGTAACTCTCAGTTGACTGCTCTTCTGTGCATTTGTCCACTCTGACCTTTTGTAAACTTCCAACCTCCGTAACATCCTTCAGCAATGAGTTCCTTAGCTCTATTCCCTCTTACTGTTTGTTTAGAACCTGGCTCCTGCCACCTTCTTTGAAGCCTTTCGTTCTCCAAATGGAAAATTCAGTCTCTATACAAATTTCCCAAGCTCCTCCTTACCTTATTTGCTGCTATACTTTGCATGGTTTTTCTACAAGTATCAGTGAATGGAAAATTTGATGATCTCTAACTACATAAAGAAGCCTACTTCTAGCTCACCAGTAAATGCCTCAGATATATCTCTTCACAGTAATAAACAAATATTGATCACTTTTCCAGCCTTCCCTACCAGCCTCCTGGGTCACGTGAATAAACGCTTGTACGGAAGCCTCTTTATACCTATATCTTTGAATTTCCTTTCTGTCCTTCTCTGAAGCCTCCTCGGTTCTACTATCAGTTCTGTCTTTAAGATGAGGAGATCAGAATGGCACAAGGTATTCAAAATGTGGTAGAACCATGGTCTTGTATGGTGGCAAGTGGCCTTCTATTATTTGTTCACTCTGTTTTCTCTACTAATTCATAATATTTTATTGGGTTTTGATCATTACTGACTACTGAACTGATGCTTGCATAGAACTGTCATAATCCTAAAATCTCAATCCTATTTATATATGAAGCTGGGATCTATTATTTCCCTGTGTGTTTCACATTACATTTACTACCACAGAATTTCATTCCTTAATTTACTGTGTATTCACTAATTATGATCAGATCTGTCTGCCATTCCTCACTGTTGTCCCTAATCTTTTCTACCTTGAAATATTGCATCATGAATACACTTTCTCAAACACCTTTCCCAGGTCATTTACAAATACATGGAACAGCAGAGGTCCTTGTACAGAGCCCTGCAGTATTCTTATGGTGATCTCCTTCCATTACTGACCATAGAAAAATAAGCATCTGAAGTTTTCAACAATATTTTGTAATCATTTGGAATCATTCACTTAAGCATAAAAGCTAGATATTTTTGTCACACAAAAGCTAAAGGGAAGATAAAATTTTGTTACTGTCTTTAAGTTAGGAAATTGAACTTAATATACACTGTTACTGCAATTTTTGTGTAGCTCTACCTTAGGATTCATAAAAATCAGCTTAATACTACCAACTGTGTTCAGCTCAGCTTTAAATTCTGTATTCTTCTTGTTTTAATCTATGAGCTATGATGCCTGTTCCAAATGGCCTTTGTTAGAAAGAAAATGTGGCTGCCTGAGCTTCTTTCCACAACTGAGGTTATGCAAGACCAGAAGCTGTTATAAATTCAGCTGATGACAGCTAATATAAATTCAGTGAAATTTAACATCATTGAAATTAGAGTGCCTATATCAGTGATATCTTTTTTAGATCTGAATAAGAATTAAAGACTAATGAGAAAATTTAGTCTTTACATCTTTCTGTAGCACCCACAGAAACATGAAGGCACTAATAAAACAGTAGAGACACCGCTTTGTTTAGAGACATTATGGTTGTTAACATCTGTTGATCATAAAATACTAAGATATTCCAGTGGGCCATTCTGCAAAAGAAAAATAACTAGCACAAGTTACAGTTTTACAGTTCCCTTCTACACAGTGTAAGTTGCTTGTTATAAACAAATCTGAAATATAATTTTTGAGGAAATGCAAAGGTGATAGAGCACCTTCAATGGTTGGTTTCCAATGAGAACGCTTAAGAATTAATTACCATGTCATATTTTGCATGCGACTCATTTCTTCTCCCTTGTGTTCATGTTGACTGGGCTAAGCTGTGACACTGCCCCAAGTCCTGTGACTGGTAATAGACTGATGAAAGGAAGCAGTGGCCTGCCGTCACATGTTAGGAAAGAATCAGAACAAGTTCTGTGCCAGCCTAGCCCATCATCTAGGGTGAGAATCATCTCACTGGTCACCTTATTCACCTGGAATTCAGATCTTTGGTCTAAACTATTCATCTAGGCTTACTCCATAATCAAGAGAGAGAGAGAAACAGAATGAACTGCTTCCTCTATCTCCATAAGATATTGATAAACCTTCAAGGATTAAGTAAATGTTCTTCATCTAGATGCCTAAGGGTAAGCAAGAAAAATCTGACCTATGGTGCATAGTTTGCCCTGGAAAGAACACCATGGAGAGAACATAAAGGCTGCAGGCTGCAAGCAGGACAATGATTGCTCTGTCTAAATGCTTTCTAAATGTTCAAGTCCTATACATCTGTAAGCACGTTCAAGCTAGTGCTGTGTTACTCAGACAGCAAGGTGTGCAGATTTGCTTGTATTACTCCTCCTTTTAGATATAGGAAATTTCCCATCTGGAGGTTTCTTTTCAGAAACAGTGTAGCTTTGTAATATCCTGTTATCTTTTGGGGTTCATTTAATCATACAAATAAGTTTCACAGGTATTTGGAATCTGAAAAACTAGTCTTCTTTAGTCATCTAAAGATAGATTGGCACTTGAAATCAATCGGACTTAGATTGTAATCACATTTCTTCTGGTAGCAGTGCCCTAGCTGATATTTTTCTCTTCTTTTTGCCTCTGCTTCACTCAGCCAGTGCTGTCCTCTCAGCTGTGGCAGTACAGCTTCTTGTAAGGACCCACTACTTTCTTTTTCCTTTCACAAACTTGCAGAATGGAATTCAGACTCAGAATTAAACATCCATGCTCCTCTAAGTGCCTCGACAAGACTGGGAACTTTGAACCAGGAACCAAAACCTCAGATCCATGGCAGGAAGTGATGAAAAGCCAGCCCTAAGAAATACTCCACTCTTTTCCTGAAAACTAGGGACAAAGGCAGGCACTGCAGTCACTCATCTTTCAAAGAAGGAATCTGATTGTTTTTCCTTCAAAGATGTAGCTCCTAAAGAAAAAGGAAGTGATTGCCATTGTCTAATTTAAGATCCTGAGAACATTAGCAAGTCAAACCAAAAGTCCATCTAGTCCTGTACCATGTATCCAACAATAGCTAAAAGTTGCTTTTTGACAAAGAGTCCAAGAGTCCATGGAAAGAATGTACTGCATCTACCAGAAAATGTTCCTCATCTTCAAGCCTTTGCAGATCAAGGACTTCTTAAGCTGGATTTGTGGCTATGAATTTAAAAACTTTCAACAAATATCACTTAGAAGAACTTGCCTGTTTCTCTCTGAAAATTCCAGCATCTGAAACACCCTGTGACCGGTAGTTGCACCTCTTAGGTTCAGACTGTCTGAGGAACCTTCTCCTCCTGTTTATTTTGAACAAGTCACCTCCTAGCTTCATTTGATGCCATCTAAATTCCTGTCCAGAAGGCCAAAACAAAATCTAGCAAGGCAACAGCATCATTTTTCATGTGGGGTTCAGGCAGAAGCCTGGTGCCTGGATGCTCAGGCCAGACAAAGCTGTAAAAGTTTATTGCTGGCACTGGAGAAGCTTTCAGGTCAAAAAAAGGAGGTGGTGTCTGAGTACCAGGTACTTCCAGAGCTAGGCAGCTCCAAAGGCAGTAGTCAAGGGGTGGAATAAAACTGGGTTTGGAATACAAAGGAAATGTATGACTTTCTCAGCTTAATTTATGGGCCAAATCCTGACCCACCACTAAAGTCAATTGTAAAAATCCTAGCGGAGCAGAAGGATGAACACGGTGTGGTGTTATGTAGCTTGTTTTCATTTTCTTGTCTAGTTAAGGCAGAATGGAAAATGTTTGGTTTGTAAAACATCATTTCTCTTTCAATTCAGAAAACACTATACTATCCCATATAATAGTCTGTGAACTGAAGGACCAAATGAGTTACGATACGCTGTGAAAATCTTCACATTACAATTTTACATCTTTCTGCTTTTTGCCTTAGAAGACCAGGAATTCAGCCCAAATATTTCTAATGGGGATTGGAGATGCAAGTGAATTTGTAAAGATTTGGAAAAGGATTGAAATATAACTGTATGAAATATCCTATTAACTCTTGCCCTACGTTTTACATTTTTAGAAAGAATTTAAACTAAACTCTTGAAGCCTGCTGCCTATGTTGTCATTAAAGATTTTTTACTTCAGTGGATTATGACTTTTGAAAATTCACCCCATCTCCGTTCAGCAGGGGATTAAACTTCCATGGAATAAATTAAAGTGGGTTAAAAATGTCTAACAGAGTTTTAAGACCCCTGTATTATGCCAGTATCACAGAGCGCTGCCAACTTTGAAATGAAAGTCTAGCTAGGTAAATAAATTTTGTCAAGGATCTATTGTTCTTGTTCCACACTCCTATAAGCCTTCTTTTATTAATATTGGCTTGCCATTTTCTGCATACATGTAGAAAGTAATATTAAATAAAATTAGATTTTATATGAAAGGCCACAGAGCAACATTTTAATCAAAATTTTGACTGTAGTTTGCTTTATATATAGCACACTGAAGAAAATGTCCATTTTCATATGGGTAGACGGATCTTCTGAAGCTGAAAAAGACTACAATGTGTGATATCCCAGTACTATATAATGGTTAAAGCCACTGTGCACTATTAACATGCCCTGTTAGTATTACTCATTTTCTACATAGAGTTTCCAATCATCCACTGTTAACGTAAAAATTTAATAAAATCAAAATACTCCCACATTTCACCCAAATAGTTTCTTGCTCATGTGTCAAATACCATATTTTTCCAAAGAAAAGCATTAGAATGTTGATACAGCTGAGTGACTTTCCACACAGATATTCATGGGTGCATTCTAGAAACATGAATTTGAACAAAGATGTCTTTTGAGGAGTTTTAACTCCCATTGATGTTGGCAGAGTGTACATTTCCACACAAAGAAATTGTATATCTGTATGACACGTCCGTGAAACACAAAAGAGGGCATGCACAAGTATAAGAAATTCCATTGCAAAAGTATAGATTCCTTTCATTAACATTGCCTGTTGTTCACTCTGAGCTATTCATTTATTACAAACAGCTAAATGCTTCAAGAAAGGCATTTTAAATGCACAGAGGAAACCATTCCAAGGTTCAATATGAGTTTGGCATATCCCTGTTAACTTTTATGCCTTTATCTTCACCTTATGCCCTTGTCAGATATGTGTACTGACTTCTCAGAAGTCTTCTGTGATCACAAAGAAGGTTTTCTTCTCTTTGAATTTTAACCAGCAGCAGCAATATATTCCCTTTCTAACTGTGTTTGTTTAATAGGCATTGATCATTCATTCATTTGGTCAATGGATATCAAAGTCTATTAAAATCCATCTCTGAGGAAAGAGATATGCTTCTTTAATGCTGTTCTGGTAAGTAGGGCAAAGATTAAACAGCTGTTCTATTGCAAGGGTACACTATTTTCTTGGTTTGGTCAAGGTCTGCTAATTCTTAGAGGGGACTGCTCAGCAGTAAGAAGCATGTGGGCACCAGCTCTGCTGGGCAAGCCAAACTACACGCTGTTTTCCTGGCTATGACGTTCGCAAACAAAATGTTGAAGAAATACAGATTGTCCTATTGGAAACTAGGAGACACCACATGTTACACATTTACAAGATCCAGGCAAAATTTATTCTTGATCCAAATCTGAACAGGACTCTATCATCAGTGTACATTTACTCACTTGAGATGCAGGGAGACCAAGTAGCCTCAGAAAAAGCACTACCCCCATTTGCTTACATAGCTGGTCTTTTGGTGGCTCTGGATGCAGGTATCACAAGAGACTTATTACACCATTAATTGCAATACAGTTACAGAATACTAGAAGGGGATAGCGTACACCGATTTCTCTACCTCTTGTAAACTAGTAATGTTTATTCAGTATGGTACTTCCTTGTAGTGATTATCCCTGAACTTGCATAGACCATTTTTTAGGTCACAGACATCGTGAGGGAACCTAGCACAGCCAAACAAAACAGAACAGAATACCCAATCGAAAATCAACATTGTCTCTGCCTGATAGTAGTCTTGTGTTTTCTTCCTGCAATAGTATCACACCTAATTAAAAGTGAAAATTAATAGCCATCAGGATTAATAAAATTCCATATGCAAATATGGTCCAATTGCTAGTACTATCACTAAGGTCACTAATTTAAATTGAGATGAGTTAAGAGTCCTTTGGGCATTGACACATAAGTTGAAGGAGGTTATTCACTGCTAAATTTTTCACACTGAAATGAAAAACTTAGGAAGAAAATATGTGAACGTTGCTTCAGCGCACTGATTTCTAGGATAATGAGTAGCGCTGTGAGCTTGTCAGTGGAGGACCATGAGTCCTCTCTTGTAAGTTATAGTAGTTGTGATACATTGCTTTAAATTCCTGTTAAGATGTACTGAATCACGTTGGATACAAGATGCCCTTGTATCCAAATACCGGAGCCCTAGAGCACTGATTATACTCGTGCCAATGCAGTGCATTCTCAGTTTACCCTCTCTTCAGCTCACCTCAGAACTAGCTGCGGTGTCTTGATCTGTAACCGCATTTCTAGGCAGGGTGACTATAAGAAATGTAGTCTTTAAAGGCAAATTATAATGGAGTGCCCTACACCTATGAACTTTCTCCAAATGCTGATGGCTGAAATATTTTAAGTTGCGTAGTAACAGAATGACTGCAGAGTAATAAAGTAGTGATGGCATTATATTACTTTTCCTACATAAAGAATAAAAACATAAAATTTATTATTCTGACCTTGTATCACAAGGACTCCTCAAGTATTTAAAAAAATTCAACTGGTCTATCAAAATGGACTTAGAATAAAGGGAAGCCTGCAAAGCATGCTTTGCAGAAGTTTTTTGAAATTAAAAAAAGCAGCTCTGGAGTCCAAAAGATTAGGCTGGAATCCTTACAAGTTTGGATTTTAGTATTTACTGAACAGCATATTTTCATATTCTTAAAGTATAACAAATTCAGGTTTCAGCGAGAATCTGGCAGTATTGGTCCCAAATTTGCATGAGTCAGGAAATGCAATGGTACTGAAAATGGACAAAGAACCAGGAACTTTTCATAGCAAGTTCCAGAGAGCCTTCATCTCTTTTGACTGATACTTGGAGTCCATTATGCTTTGACCTCAGACTGTTCTGAGCTTCACTACCTTGACTGCACTGAATTATTTAGGCAATTCTATCTGCAGTTCATTCGTACATCCTCCTGCATGAACAGGATTTCAATGGAGTGATTCAGACAAGAATTAAGTTCTTCGCTTTTCAGAGAATAAACATTTCTTCAAAGGCAGGTCAAGATCACAGTATATTAATATATTCCTATGTCTGCCCAAAAAAGCAAATAACTTTTTTCCATTGTCTCATCCTCTATATCTGTGTGGCTGAGCAGCAGCACAAAACAATTTAACCTTAGCAAGCAAATTTCATTTGTTATCTGCCAAATGCTGATACAAAAGATAACTATGAAAAAGCAATAAAATCCTCATTCTAAGGCAATAGGTAACATGCCTTTGCTATAATATACTTGCTAAATAACATCCAATGAACTCATAAAAGCATTTAATTTAAATATAAATGCTTAGCAGTTCCATTTTTCAGGGAGTAAATGACACTTTTACTTGTGTTTCTTTGAAATGCATTTGCAGAATAGACAACCTTTCAAAACCCACAGTTAGCATTATTTATTATCACTATTACTGCAACGATCACAGACCACCCTGTGGTCAGGGTTAGGGTGCACTGGGAACTAAAAGTACATACTGGCTGCCCTAGAGAGCTTTCTCATTGAAAATCAGATTTGGCAAAGGCAAAGCTAAAAGAAGAAATATTGGTGATGTCCTAAGTCAGTTGCAGAGCTAAGAGTACAAATCTCTGGACTTGCCTTTCTAATTTTATATCCAGGATGTCCCAAAAAAGGTTGATTCACATAACTGGTTGAGATACAAAATGCCATTTGCTGTTTTAAAAAGGATGCACCTGCAAAGAAATAAAGTCAGCTCAGAAGTGAGTTGTGTTATTGAACTCACTAAGTCCATCAAGAAGCCTAAAAGCCACTTGCAGACCATTAAGAGGTCCCAGTATTCTCCATGAGCAGGGACACCTGCCCTCAGTAGTGAAAAATGACTTGTTTTTCTGATAAAAACATAGTGAAAGTGATTATACAAATATAGTCTGTCTTCCAAAATGTGAATCCCTAAATCCATCTCATGGAGTTTGTTGCTAGGATATGGAAAAGTTTTCAGCTAGTGGGATCCAGTAATATCTTGGATGAATTAATAGAATAGATTTTCTGGTAATTTCAGAACAGTTCTTCCATGAAGAACAGCACATACACAAATTTGGTCTAAAAGACATCATGTTTTTGAGAAAGACATTCTATCACTCACCAGATGCAGGATAGTACAAGAACATCAAGCTTCGGAATTTAGTTTTTCTATACCATGGTAGTAACCCTAACCAAATGCCTGAAGCCTAAACCCCAAAACCCTAACTCCTCATTCTAAGCACCTAACGTTCAACCTCTCACCTAACCCTAACTCTAACCTGTTTGGTGTCCAAGAAGTAGAACAGCAGGGGTTGTATGCATAATGCATATAATTTAACTATGATATACTTTCTCTAAAATTACTCATGCATTTTCAAGTATGATCCTGCACTTTGAGTAATGCAGAATCAGATCCTTTACCAGCTTCATTGACGACCACTTAACAAATTTTTCAGCAGATCCATGTCGGATTAATCCAGCTGAGGAAAAACCACACTTATTTAAAATTATCAAAAAACCTGTCAGTTTTAAATTGCAGGTTCTTCTGCATTCAGAGCACTTAAAATAATCTTCAACTATATTTGTGGTCAAAAATAGGATTAGCTATTACACAGAATGAAAGATTTCCAAACATATCAACAGGACACAAAAAGTTCAGGCAGAGAGACTGCAATTTTCCAGCTTGTCCTTCTGTCTGAAAATGGCAGTACTTTTTGTGGGAATGGCAGTAAGGGCTGCATGGCAGTCTCTGTGCCTGTTCAATTACTGCCCATTCTAAATCAGATTGCCAGCAAAGGATCATTAGGATTTTGGTGTCTATGATGTAAAATATCTACTAGGAATTGGATTTTGATCATCACTTCATTTTACATCTGTTTCCCACTAACCGATGGAACAAAGAGTGTTAATGACTCTTGACCTTTGCTGGATTTGAACTAGTAACTTAATTGCTCGTCCCTACTGAGGGACTCTGAAGTACACTATAGAGCCCCTGAGGCATGCAGCTTGACCCCCTCTGTTCAACATTGGTTTTAACCAACAACATCATCAAGAATATGCTCAAACTTGACAATGTTAATTACAGCTCTGGCCATAGTTTTGAGATAAAGTAGAGATAAAACTGTCTACCTAGAAGCACTAAAAATATCTGCCAAGCTCTAGGTGATTCTATGTGAATCAAAAAGTATTTCCAGCCAAGACCTTGCAGCCAAGAAGATCTTGCAGACTCACACTACTGCATTGTCAGTTTGCTCCTAAGATATGCCCAATTCCTGGCAATTACAATTCTTAAGGGGCTGGGTGAAAATCTGTTAGTTTTGGCTTGCTTCAAAATCTTCCCGCAGATGCTAATATAATTCCAAACCAGCTGAGATTCACTTTGTGTTGAATTCCATTGTAAACAGGATCATACAGCAAAGAGATGAACAAAACGTCTTCCCCTCCTCAAATTTCAAGCTACAGCATGAAGAGCATTTTCTTTGAGGTTTTTTTCTGAATGTGATTAGCTTATTCTAAGTGCCTTATCTCCACATCTAATCTTTTTCCTTGGCTATTTTCAAATTTACATTCAATTATATTTCAGACTAACACTAACTAACTGAGAGAGAAGAAACATAGAGGCAATATGGTCTACCATGCACTCAGGTCTTACTGCAAAGCTTAAAACTGGAACAACATGGGGTTCTACCTGCACGATGTCTGCCAGATTAAAATGTCATTAAACTGATATTAATTTTCCTGTAAAAGCCAGTGGGTAGTATTGTTGCAGTGTGTCGCATAAGTTCATGCTCATAGGTGTCTTTGTCAATATATATTGCTTTTTTACAAGATTTAAGATCATATTTGTAACTAAGCTTAGAACCACATTTCTGCTTTAAACTTGCCTGTTGAAGACTTCTCTATATGGGTTACATTTGTTCTTCTGTGATATTTAGAGCACGTCACCATTGCAAACTGGAATGCAGAGTCTACTGCCATGAGATTGTTCTGATTAACATCTCAGACAGAAATACTAGCAAGGTCCCTCAAAGCAGACAAACTGTGCGGACATGAGGCTGTGCAGAAATTAATTAGACCCATCTATTAGCAGAACTTATTAACTTGGGCCTTGTGCTGAGCTGAGGCAGCTCTATGCTTTCTGGTTCAGAATATAGTTTGTGCAGTTCTGGCTCAGAGTTCTGCACTGTATTTTTTGCACGGTATTGGCATAGCTCTAAATTTCTTCATTTTTATCCACTGAAAAATGTAAATCTCCCAAAGTAAATACAAATCACAGTAGTTGTATGTGTTCACTGGAGCGTGTAATTTCCTGTATGAATTGAGTTCAGGCTTCATGAATGCAGTTGCACAATGACTTTGGCGGGCACTAGGTCATTCACACAAAGGGAGACATCAGAAGTTACCTTCCAGTCTCATGGGCTACTGGCCACTCAGGTTGCGCCTCAAGGGATGAAAAGACAGCACTGGTTTTCAAGCATACAAATAAAAACAATTCACAGTGTCAGTTGACTGCGCTTTAGTGGAGTTACTCCAGAACTACACTGGCATGATGGAGTTCTAGTCTGCTCCACACGGTTATTGAACAGGCTAGTGAATATCAACTTACTGAAACGAGTAATTAATGTTTGTGAGGACAGAGAACACTTTTGCTTTCCTGCTGTCTTGGTCATACTGGGGCAGACCTACATAGGCAACAACAATTAATTTTTAAATTAATATTTTGGGCAATTCAAGTCAAGAAAGGAAAAAACTCCCTTGCAACTCTTGCCCTAAGATCTCAGCAAGACAGAGACATGAGTTCCCACAGAAAGCTGACCGAGAAAGTATGTTTTGTGCTGTGTTCGAAATATTTCCATGACTAGGAATTTTCAAACTTTCATTTAATCTATTACACACCAATCTCTCTTAAGCACTTCAAAGAACCAGCAAAACACAGCAAGAGTCACAAAAAGACTTAGGACTTTTGAACCGTTCCCAGCCCCCCTCCTGTTGCTGCATCTCCTCCAGGAAGGCAGCTTGCCAGCTTCCACAAACAAATCCCCTGCACGAGGGAACTGAGGTATTGGACCGACTCAGTCAACAGGAACTTGCGGCCAGTATGCCAGACCACCTGTTCTAGTGGGGATCGAGGCACGGAGAGGGTTTGAATTCAATTTCCTTAGCAATTCTCTTTACACAGCTTCCCAGCATTTATCAAATCTCTGCCACCTGGAGAAACTCCCTTTGTGTCTAGTAGAGAGAGAGAACAATGGAGCAGAATGCAGGTTTCCCATCCCGCATTGACACTGGAAACCTCTAAGTATCAGCTACAAATTTTGTAATGGAAATACACAGTTTTCCTGGGAAGAAGATGAAGAAACTTCTGGCAGATTAAATAAAATAAATAAATAAATGGTCATTCATTGCTGTGAAAATTTACTTAAACTTCAGGGGACTGAAACAGCTATAGTTACTCCAGAGGGAAGTTTCTATCCATTGTTTTCTCATACTATTTACCACACTAATGCCCAGGTGTTTGCAGGAACTTTAAACCATTCACCAGCAAACCCTCTTCTTCTTAGTTATTAACATAGTCAAATGATAATGATCTCAGCAACATATCCATAGGAAATTATACAGGCAAACATGTATGAAAACTACTTTTTTCCTTTACTTCACAAGGAAGGAAAAGGAAAAAAAGGAATGCATAAAAAAGGAAGGATAGGAAAAAAAATATTTCTTTCCATATTTGGGGGAAATATTTAAATGATTAATTGCTAGTTCATTTATAAAATGTAACATGAAAAATACTTATTGATGTGAATTTTGTTATTCTGTGGGAACACAACATAAAAATAATCATAGAATCATAGAATCATAGAATGGTTTAGGTTGGAAGGGACCTTGCAGATCATTGAGTTCCAACCCCCCTGCCATAGGCAGGGACACCTCCCACTAGACCAGGTTGCTCAAGGCCACATCCAGCCTGGCCTTAAACACCTCCAGGGATGGTATCCTGTTCAAATACAGCACTTTTCCTTAAAGATGCCAAAGAACTTGCAACAGAATCAAGTCTTTCTACTACATGAGAATTATTATAATCATTAAAAATTATAAATGGCAAAACCAAAGTACTGGAAGTTACACAACTTCCTCATGAGAACCCACAATTGCTCTGAATGCTACTTTGACTGCAAAATTGTAACATCACCAAAAATCAATCCAAGAAGAATCAAGGACAGTTACATTGCATTTTTGGTAAGGGTGTTAATGCAAATGTGGTCCTAGCAGAAAAGGAAAGGCAAAAGAATCCGTTTCAGTGTAATCAATTTTACGCTAATAAATCTTTGATCAGAAATTCAGGAAATATTTGCAAGATTAAAAATAGAAAGTACAAATAACTAATAGCATATTTTGAAAGGAAATGTGTATATTGAAATCCAAATAATGCAATTTTTTCTTGCCCAATAAACTACCTGCATTGAGCATAATGAAAAATGAGACAAGACAGACAAGAATACAAAGCTTCCCAGTGCTGGTCCATCATTGGCAAAGTTGCAGAGAGAAATGAAGGTTTATAGTTGGTGTGGACCCGTGTGACACTTTCTGGAGAAGCAAGCTTTTTATTCAGAAAAGGAACAGATGTTTTGGCAGATAGCATAGAAAGAATCCTGTCAGAGACTATAAACTAGGCTTGAAGGGAAGAAAAAAAGAGTGTGGAAAAAATGTGAAGTATAAAACAAAAGAACCAAAATGACATGGATAAAATAGAAATGCAGAAAAAAGACAAGGGCTTTGTTAAAATTGAAAAGAGAAAGTAAATGTGCTAAACTCCTTGTAACTTTGGAAGAAGTTTTAAGGCAAAAAAAATGAAACTTATCTCTCTTCCACTGACACAGCTCATTGCAGCATGAGGCTGGGAGATTAATTTTATAACTGCAGACAGAAATCAAATAAAAGGAAGAGTCAATGCCCTTTTTAAGCACCAGTAGAGAAAGATCACAAGTACACAGCCAATATTAAAATGCAGCCAAGGTTTATAGCCAACATTTAAGTAGATTTGTACTGGAAGAACAAAAAATAACCAACTGTGTAAATGGAGATGGGCATACCACCATCACCTGCCCCTGCTCCCAAAACTTTTCCTGTTCCACTTGTTTGCAATAAAGCAGCTCCTTCTGAACCAAATAATGTGTTTAAGAAGATTTTAAATTAAAACTAACCAAGTCAATTTCTGTGAATACCCTCTAGTCTTGATAAAGAAGAGCTTTGCCAAGAAATTCTCAACCTACTCCATTCTGATCTACTGCTGATGGACAAAAACATTTTAAAACATCCTCTTTAACCTCCAAGAACAGCCTTTTCTGAAAATTGTGAAGGAAGGTGGTATCAGGGTAGCAAAGCCAGTTAGTGAGCCCTCAGTCCTGCCATCTGCTAAGAGTGAACTGAAGATACTATGGCACATCTTGGTACAAATATCTAACTTGCAATGCAGTGTGGCCATATGCAAGGTGTGCTCCCAGCTGTGTTATCTACTGTGCTCACACTGATACTTAAACAAGTAGTCATAAAGAATTCAGATACTGTATGTCAGCTGCTCTCCAGTAACAGCCCACACGTGTGTCTTTAGCATGTAGTAAAATCAGGTAGGTCAAGGTCACTTCTGCATAAAGAAAAACAAAAAGTTATCACAGGGAAAAAGCAAGAAGATAGATTTTTCTTACAGAATATCCAAGATCCCACATTACCTCCCACTGCAATAAGATTCCTACATCCTAAAATCACACTAGCTGGCCAGCAGAAATGCATTTTAAGGTACAGTTCTTGAAGAGATATGAAAATCAAAGACTAAATTTAGTGTTTAAATGTTTTCGTGAATAGCTGTTTCTATGAGGAGAGACCCATACGGTAACACTGACCAGAGGAAGAATTAGGAATGTAACATCACAATGACAGTGTGATGGTAACTTTTTTCTTTTGGATGGTAACCCCTATAATAAGCCATGAAAGAGGTGCCATTTCTTGCACAGCAAGAAATAGAATATCTCAGTAAAAATAAGAAACTATGAGAACATTTACAGTCAGAGGAATGTACAAGGAAGAGCGTCAAGGAAATGAATACAAAGTCCCAGTAAAGCCAGCAGGAAGACATAAGATGGTTCACCGGGATAGAAAATTGACCATACAAGCACTTTTTTGCATTCTGTATGTATTTCCATCAGTGGCTTCCATTTAAAATGTTCTCAGTCTTCATTAAAAACCAGATTTTCCTGTCTGATGGACATGAAAGCTCAAATTCACGTCTGCAAATTAACTATGTTCTTTCTGCTTCATACATCAACTGTTATGTGCAACGTTATTGCTGGAATTGTATCTTAGCTTACAATTTGATGATTATGGCACATCAGGGAGAAGAAAAAGCACCTTTCTCTGCCACAGCTACATTTTTATTGACTCCACAGTACTGAATGGGGAAATGCCTTTTTGTCAGCAAACTAAGCAGGTCTGACTTGGAGGATTTAAAGCGTGCAGATCTGGCATCAGTGATCAGTTAATGTTTGCAATGACAATGGGGTGGCAAAAAGTACCTGCTTACTCTAGGAAGCTACTGCAACTATGTAGTAGCAGAAGCAGAAATGTTTACATCAGAAATATTAAGGGATGGCAAGGTAGCAGACTTTTACCAGCTTTTTCTCTGGGAAGAATGTGCTTCATGAATGGGGAGACTTTTTGCACTCTCACCACCAACCCACCACAGCATTTCCAGCCTGTTATTCATCACTAAGAAACAATATGAAGTAATGTCTCCTGTGATTCCCACTGGCTCTGTAGCTTTCAGGTTTTGTGATATATGATCAGTTGTCCCTGGGAAAGTCTATAGCCTCCCGGTTTAGTCCTTCAAATTCCAGAACCATGAAACAGAAAATGAAGAAAGATCTTTCAGCTTGCTCTCTCACAAATTCTCTGAGGCATCTAGCAAGGTCTTCTCTCCTCCTCCCCCAGACTCCTCAAAGTCTTCTTTGACTCTGAAAACTGGGTTTATGTCTTCTGAGAAACAAATTCTTCACTGGTGAAGTCTGATTAAAAGTAAATCTCCCTTGTTCTGTAAAGAGGAAACAATTGAAATCATTTCTTACTGAATGGAAAAGCCACAAGTCCTAAATGCCAGAGGACAGATGGATTGATCAAAAAGACAACAAAGTCTTTCCATTAACTTCAATAGAGTTTGGTCTCAAGTCATTTATCAGAGCTGTGAAGAACCGTGGGTCTTGTAGAGAGGTTTTGAACTAGAAAAACAGAGACAAGAAGTACAATCTTGACATTTCCACTGAACAAGAGAAACTCAGGGGATGTAATCACAGACATACCACAGTTGCTAGATTATAATAACCAGTTTTGCATTTAAATAGAGCAAGTCGATGACAAATTAAGTATGGAACAAATGGCTTTTTGTCCATCACCAAGTTTTTTGACTGATTGTTGTCCTGAGTGGTGGCAAACATATATATTTATTTTCATTTTTAAAATAAACGCTGTGACTACAATAAACAAAACTCAATATGTTCTCCTTTGCAGAATTATTAGGCCATGTATTTTTATATGGACATTCTCTCTGTATCAAGATATTTAAATAGAGATTTAAAAGATTTTAAAAAATTTAAATTTTTTTAAAATTTTTTTTAAATAAAAAATTTTTAGAGATTCAAAAGATTTAAAATGACAAATACAATGGGTAGCTTTGCATCATAAATTTTGTGACCTTTTACAGCATACTAAAATAATTTATATTCAATTACTGTATTTATGTATCTTTGATGTTGCTTGTTTTGTTTGCTGCTATTGCACATCACGTAGAGAAATTAGTTACGTGCCTACCATTTTTTCATCTAGACGTTCGTCTTGATTAATGTTGATTTTCATGTGACTATGGATGATTAGTCATTTTATATTTTTTTTTTCTCTTGTTCATCCTGTAATTCTCTTACATTTTTCTAGCTGGTATATACAAACCAGTTCACCCAACCATACTCCTGAGCTATGCCAGGCAAGTATGAACTATTTTGCTTACTTGTATTACAATGCCAAATTCTTCACAGCTGCAAATCATTACATCTCATCATTTTACTCACCTATGCTTCTCCTTCTTTGTGTGGCTCTAGTAAATGAAAATTATTATTATGCTGAACCTCTCAAAATGGCTGAATTAATTTGCCTTCGTTTGTATTTGCCATTAGCTGCTATGTTCAGGATTCTTTCATCTCCTGAAGCTAATCATCTTCTGTTGTCCAAATAAGCTGAACTTTTCAGTGGTTGCTGCAGTTGACACTGACCAATATTTAACCTAAACTGGCACCAACTGCACTGTGAGTCGGATGGGTACAGAGCCTTCTTGGTGCCACTGAACCCTCAGTGGCAAGGGATGCCAACATATTGCAACATATTGCAAGGAATGACCAGTTCTGAAATGTCCCAGGGACATTACATGCAATTTACAATACATTTACAATTACAATGCATTTACAATACATGCAAAGAGCTGTTGTCTGGCCAGAAAAGCTTTCAAATGTCTGGTCGGTGTTTTAGAATGTGCTATTGATAAAGCTGCTTAAAATCACCAGCACTTGTGTCCCTGTCTCCCTCTCCCTAGTTAACTTCTAATCTAATTGAGGTAGGTCACTATTTAAAATAATTAAATGTCTTCCTGTCCTGAGTGAGTTCTGCCTGTAAACAGATAATATCTTTCTGAAAGGGAATGTTTAGCTGTCACTATCCCCAAGAGCAGAAGTGACGTTTAAATATCAGGAATTTCCTCTCTCCCCATTTCTAGTCACCACTTTTAAGCCCACCAACATCCTCCCTCCTTTATAATATGGTTTTGCCTATATCTACGCAGGTTATTTTGGTTTTGATCTCTGGGACAGACTCCATCTGCCCCTGGAGCCTTTCAAGTCTTTAGACATTCTAATATCCTGATCATCTGTTCAGGTATGGTCTTGATTTCCCTCAGTATTTCTTCTTCCTCTCGTAGGAAATTTACATCCATTTCAAGCATCTGTCACCCACTCTCTTGTGAATGTTAAGGCAAATCATTAATTTAACGTCTAGAAGTTCTGTCCATTAATTATGCTAGTTTCTTACTCCTGCTACCTTTATGGACTTTCTCATGCAACGTACTTTAAAATTACTTCACAAAACAGCTCAGCATGTCTTCTACCATGTTGACGCTTTCTGTAGGCTTAGGCTTCCCACAAAAAACACATATTTGCCTCCTTCTCCTGTATAAGCTAAAAAAGAAATCTATTGCGTGCACTAGTTTTCCCAAATCTCCTATTAACTACCTGGTCTCAACTGTGGCATTTAGTAATTGCCTTGATCATCTGTATTAAACCCCTGATTTTCAGGGAACCTAACCCTTTTTTTGCAAGTATTTTGATATAGCCGGAATTGCAGGAGAACTTTTAATGGTGAGGATTATATAAAATTCAAAGTAACCAGCTAAATTTTTTCTGAAAAAATTTAATGGAATTGCGGAGGTATCTTTGCAACAAAAAAGGAAAAGAGTGAGTTTCTATGACTGTGACTACTCACACTGTATTTTTGTATGTAAGCGCATGCATTTATATGCATGCATATTATTTTTCAATTTCTTTTATTGCACTCATTCAGACAAAAGATTCTTGATTTACACATCAGAGAAGAGACAGACTGCACCACTGACACAACTTCCTCTCGACACCAACCAGTGCTTCCCTCTTACCTATAAAAACTTGTCTCACATGCCTCTAGAAATTGAGATCACATAATCTCCTTTGTAAACAAGTCCATGTCCTACGTGACACACTTCAGTCTAAATTTTGTAGATGTTTCTGCAGAACATCTTTAATGAATGCCCATTCATATTCACTCACAAAGCCAAAGGTCTTGTCCAGTCTGGCATAACCCACCTCAAATCTCCTCCATCATAACATCTGTTGCTCTGGTGAACTCTGACCCCCGCACACGGATTCCAGTGGAGCAAAGGTCAGCCTTTTTGACCAGCGCCTGTTTATGATTGTAAAGAATCAGATATAAGCTATTTGTCTTCCTCTTCACATTCCTTCTCATTTTTATCCTACCTATCATCTCCAGTGAGCTCTGTCTCCAGTTAGACCATAACGTTGGCTTCCATCACCCATTTGTCAGTCATTTTTAAACAAGCTCCTGTGTGATTTTTTTCCAAGCATCTGCCACACAACCTCATTATCTTCCCTTAAATCCCTCATTCAAACTCTCTTGCTGTGATGCCTACAAAAAAACATGAGAAAATGTTCAAGCTAATAATGCACTGAGACGCTTTCTCTCATACTGACCAACATTGCCTCATTGTTTCCTTGTGCTCCTTTAGCTGTCTGGATCCATGTGTTGTCTCTTATCTCATATTTGAATCATAGCCTCCCCATGTGGTTCTGGTTTATGACTTAGAGCTCTTTGGTGCTAATAATATAAATAATAAGCAGAAGAAAAGGCTTCTCCTTCTCATTATACTTTGCTAGCTCCTGAAAACATGTTCACACTTCCCCTTTGTGTTAGTTTCTAGCAAGCAATTATAGAAAGCACTATAATATAATCTCAAAGTCCTCTCTTCCTTTTCAGAAGGGAACACACAAGTGAGGGACCAATTCATTCTCTATTCAGAAAAAATATTTGAAAAGAAGAACTACGGGTAAGAGGGAAAAGCTCATGTTTCAGCATATTTTTTTCCATAATGGATAGAGAAGTTCAACCCCATTTTCTTGATATGCTGTTCCTGCCCCTTAGGACAGAACAAATACGATTCTCTTCAAGGAAAGGATGAGGTCTTTCCTGTGGATTAGCAGTTTCCTTTCTTCCTTCCCTGACTGCAACTGCTTGCTGGGTGCAATCCAAGTCCTGCTGCTTCTGAAGGCACACGCTCCTGCTTTGGCGCTTCCCATGGAAAGGGAAGTGTTTTCCATCAGGAAGGGAAAGAATTGGGTTTTTTCCACTGATGATGTAGAACAGAATGAAAAGCAAGTGTTTTTTCTCATCACACATTTTACAGCCTCTCAGCTCGGCATTATTTCCACGCTCAGGTCTTAAATTCATTTGTAATCCTTTGTAATACACACACCCAAAGCAGCTCTGCACCTGCACTAAAAGGAGCCTTTCCTATCAACAGACCTCCTCTGCATGGACCTCTGAGTGACACTGAGGGTTGATGTTCCCAGTTTGGCTTTTAAGTCCTCTACATGTATATGTCCTTAGGCACTCTATTTTTCCTTTTACACTTTGTCTCTTTCAGTCCTTTTTACCAGATTAATCTAACACTTATGCATTGCTCAAGGAACGACCCCTGTTCACAAGGAGGGTCATTATTTCTCTGGTCTGAAACGTTATCACTGTGGATATTACACAGAGGTGTAGAAATTGCTTTAGACCAAAGTACAATTCATTAACGTGGTCAGCTGATAATTGTCTATCACCCGGAGAAGAACTTTAGCACGTTTCTAACAAGATACACAACAGTAAGCAAAATGCATAAATGCATACATCCACGGACATCAATAAATCATAGAGCAATTACTCACTTTTGCATGTAAGCATTCAGTTTTAACATATATATGTTCTATATAGACAAAACCACATGAAGTCACAGACTTTGTGTTGCTCAAGCGAGATACAACTTTGGGAAAAATTGATAAGAAATTTCTCCTCTGTGTTCCCATTTTGTAAGCAAAGAACACTAATAATGCAAGCTGACAAATTATATCAGTTATGTTCACGAAACACTAAACTCTGCGTCCTATCCTTTTAATCAATTTCAGTTATGGGAAAATGGTTTAATTATGAGAATTTAAGCAGTCATAGAGATTTAGGAGTTCATTAATCCCATAACACATCCCCAGGAGGTAAACCTGGAACAGCAGCTCAAGCACTAGGCAGAGCCAGAGGCTATTCTAGCACAGAAGCAGTTTGGAGACAACACGGAGCAAGTGTAATCTTCACCTCTTCAAGAAGCGTTTCAGAATTGCAACAGTGGAGTTTCTTTGTGTTCCAAGGGGAGTGAGACAGCTCCATGCTGTTAGCATAATCTCACTCTACAAAGACAGCAAATGCAAATGTACTGCCCCTGCTTTGATTTCATGTTGACAACATTGTGTCAAGCCTGAACACCCAGTCTCCGTTTAATTGTAAATTATTATCTCAAGAGAAATTCAACTCTTTACAGCTTTCACATCAGAAACATAATGGAAAAATGATAATGAATAACGCAGCCTATCAGGACTATCCTGTAGTCAACACCTGCTATTGCCTTACTAGCACTATGCATATCTGATGGATATACATTATAAAAGAATGGACTTTCACTCCATCCAACATATACAAAAAGGTAGTGTAAACACAACAGATGCTCAGCTTTGAGAACTCGCAGTGTAAGGACTTTCTTTTCACACAGATCTTGCTAACAAACTTTCAAGTGATCTTGGGGAAGAGACAGAAAAAGGGGAAAAAAAAAGCAAAGAAGGAAAGAAAACCCCAACAATAAACTATAATCTTCCAGAATTTCCTCTAATTTTTTCTGATTTTCTTCAGTGGGTTTTGATCACCTTCCCAATATCGCTTTCAATGTGTCTCATATCAATATCAATTTCAATTTCTCTCCAAATTCAAGCAGACATCTTCACCTGAAATCGTGCTCTGATTTAGCAAGAAATGACCTTGCAAGACAGCATGAAGGGTAACTTAAGTGAGCTGAAGAAATGTAAAGTAACAACAGATTAAGACATTAGACCTTGTTTGAGATTATTGATGTAATAATGTTAACACAAAAAAAACCCAAAAACAAAAACACCAAAAAACAAACCCTCTATCAAAAAAGGAAAAGCAATAATGTGATCATGTAACAAATGAAGTTAAGGAGGAGAATCAATTACCTGATCTACAGTCTATGGATCCAATTTAAAGTTATGCACCATTTACGAAGATCTTTTGAATAATTCACTCAGGGGAAAAACGTTCAAAAAGTGCTGTCCAATAAAGCACAAAGCTTTACAGTTCATTTAAGCTATGTTTCTTTATGCACAAGTGGCCGTATCTCCATTATGCATCCAAGGGTGCACGATCACAAAACAAGGTGGACTGTGACAGAAAGGGACATGACCTGTTCCAGTACACAAAATATATGCATTACAGGTGCTCATTAAGTTGAGGAAAAGTAAAATAGGTATAAAATTTCAAACTCCCTGATGTAGTCTTAACTTAAAATAAAAGCTCATTACCTTTGAGGGCTTTATTCTGAGCTTTGCTGCAATAGAAATAAAGAATGAAGAGAAGAAGCGTAACCTCTTAGACAATTTGCCCAAGACAAGAATAAACCTGATACATGCAGTTTTCAGGTTTTGTGGCCCTGCATTGTTTACAAACATCTGTCACTAACCTGAAAGGTAACATAAATCACGACCCATAAATGCTTTTATTACTTAGATTTTGAAGGAAGTAATAGGTAGCAAATCTATAAATAGCTAGATGGTACAAATCCACTGGGATAGTTTAGTAAATTGGGTAAAAGCAACTGAAAATATTTTCTAAAGCCCAAGTTAAAATACAAATTTTATGAACAAAGAATTGCCAGAATCTTACATCACACCATGTACTACAGTGCCTGGAAACACGAGGTAGAGTGAAGACTGAATCAGCTGAAAGACCCCATCAGTATGGCATCTTTAGGAATTTTCAAGGAAAAGTAAATTCCAAGAAAAAGTGTAGTAATATTATCTTCTATATTTGGCAATGACCTAAGCACTGCCAGAACATATTTCCCCAATCTGCTGTCTAAATTTCAAGAGAAATGTTGATAAATTGTACTCAGTTCACAGAACAGCCTTGAGCATGCTTAGCAGATCAGAAGATCTGTTCATAGTCAAATACTCCACAAGCTACATACTTTTACAGAAGATTAGGAATGACTTAATCTACAGCTTAAAAGAACGTATATGGGAAACAGAAATTTAATAATGGCCTCTTTGATCTACAGCAGAGCACAATTTTAAGGAGACATCCCAAAAAACTTCAGGAAAAATGCAGATAGTAATATGAATAAAAGCCATCAGATTTGGAGAAGACTCGGAATTAGAAATGCAGAACATCTCATCTCACACAGGCCAAAAGTTCCCTAAACTACAGCACAACCAAAGCAGAGCTGTGCACACGTCACGGCCTTCTTAGAGATAAGATACAGAGAAATACAGAAGAATCTGCATTCACAATTGAAGACAGACTACAAGACATGAAATGGGAACAGTTAAATATGTTACTAACTGAAATACCTTTGAAGCCGTTAGTGGAGAAAAACATGCAATTAAGAGTAAAAGGAGATAGCTCAGTAGCGACTTCACCAATTGCGGTGGGTTGACCCCGGCTGGATGACAGGTGCCCAACATAGCTGCTCTATTATTCCCCTCCTCAGCTGAACAAGGGAGAAAAAATATAACAAAAAGCTCGTGGGTCGAGATAAGGACAGGTCAGCAATTCTCAGCACTCAGCAATTACTGTCACGGGCAAAACAGACTCGATTTGGGGAAAACTAATTTAATTTACCAATCCAATCAGAGTAGGGTAATGAGAAATAAAAACATAATCTTAAAACACCTTCCCCCCACAGACAGACAGACAGGCAAACAGAGTCTGTCTGTCTGCCTTTCATCTCAGTCCATGCATTCCTGAATTCCTATCTACAATCCAGTTCCTGTTCATCGCTGAGTCCAGTCTGGGACTTGCCCACTACCTGCCAGTGATGTGATTGTCATTCTCAGAGCTCTCTCTCTCTTTCTTTCTTTCTCTCCCTTTTCTCTTGAAGTTAGCAAATAATGCAAGGCTTCCCATACTGTTTGCCATAATTCATGGTATATCTGTCATCCAGTGCTGCCTACCGCAATCTGTGGTACCTCTGTTAAGTAATGCAAGGTGTATCTCACTGCTTGCCATAATTTGTTCCATACCGAACCAATTATTGTGGACCTAGTTAAGCTAATAAATGTTTGTGTGCGGACCTTGAGAGTTGTCTCACCTTAGTCCCCACCACTGGAGAGTTACGAATCTGAGTCACAGTCCCCCCACGCATTTTCTGAGTGGGGTGTGACACCAAGAGGGCCAATGTCATCATGGGGTGCATTTAAAAAAGCATGGCCAGCAGGTCGAAGGAGGTTATCCTCCCCTCTACTCTGCCCTGGTGAGGCCACATCTGGAGTACTGTGTCCAGTTCTGGGCTCCCCAGTTCAAGAAAGACAGGGGACTACTGGAGAGAGTCCAGCAGAGGGCTGCAAAGATGATCAAGGGAATGGAGCATCTCTCTTACAAGGAAATGCCGAGAGACCTGGGTCTGTTTAGCCTGGAGAAAAGAAGACTGAGAGCGGGTCTCATCAATGCTTGTAGGTATCTAAAAGGGTGGGTGTCAAGAGGATGGGGCCAGACTCTTTTCAGTGGTGCCCAGCAACAGGACAAGGGGCAACAGGCACAAGTTGGAACACAGGAAATTCCAACTCAACGTGAGGAGAAACATCTTTACTTTGAGAGTGACAAAGCATTGGAAGAGGATACCCAGAGAGGTTGTGGAGTCTCCTTCTCTGGAGATATTCAAAACCCACTTGGATGCATTCCAGACCAATCTCCTCTAGGTGAACCTGTTTTGGCAGCGTGGTTGGACTAGATGATCTCCAAAGGGTTCTTCAAACCCCTACCATTTTGTGATTTTGTGATAATCCAAATTGTGCCTACAAATGTGAAGTATTAAAAAGAAAAACAAAATCTGGAGTCTGCTATATTAAACTGCAGATGTATTGACAGCAAAAGGAAAGACATTCAGAAAAAAAAAAAAGGCAGTACAAAAGCACAGCTTCCATAAATATACCCCCATCCTGAAGACTGTAAATGAATAACTTTGAACTAATATGCAATGTGAACAGTGTGCCAGGGTAATCAGTGTGATACTGAAAAATATGGAAAGGCTGAAGGAGAAGCTGCAAGTCTACAAAGACAATACAAAACTTTAGGGAGAGAACGAAACAGAAAAAAATTACTAAAAGCATGAGTAGCTTTCGTGACTTCAGGACCTCCTAGCCCTTCAGGACCATGTAGAACACTATATCTACTCTTGGACCCCTTAGTACATGAGAGATGTCAGCAAACTGGAGGTAATCCATTGGAGTGCCATGAAGATGTCTAAGGTGCTAAAGCATATGACATATGAGGCTGAAGAAATTGGGTTCAATCTGGATAAAAGTCTAAGAAAGTACCTAAATGACAGATTTCTACTACCTAAGAAGGAGCTAGAGAGAAGATGGAGACAGGCTTTTCCAGGGAAAGTTCTGTAAACACAAGAAGCAACAACCACAGAGAAATTCCTGTTGAACATAAACAAAAAATTCATCAACATGAGAGAAGTCACGGATGGGGACAGGTCTTGAGAGATTGTAACATCTGCATTTACAACACTGGACTGAATACAGCCCTGGTCAACCCTTTTAACTTCAAAAGTTAGCCCTTCTTGGAGCGAGGGGTTGGGGTAAATCACCTCCAGAAGTCAAAAGCAAAAGACCAAATTGTGGTTACGCAAGCCAGCCTTGAGGTAAGAAACAGCAGTAACAAATTGCAAAGTTAAATACAGAAAAATATTGGATATTTTAAAAACCAGTTACACGATCTGAGATAGAAAATTTAATTGATACTGAGAAACAGAATTTTAGTAGGACTTTAGGTGATAAGCTGAGAGGCAGATGTAAGTATTACCTGATTATTATCTGAGAAACAAGGGAAAGTTAGTGTAAAAAGGGTAACCATTACTCTTTCATGAAATCTGCAGCTATAAGGGCTAGCTTTTTAGTACGCAATGGCATTAGAAATTTTACTTCCTAAGATTTTCTTTCGAAGCTATTTCATACCTCTCATTTGAACATGAGGCCTGAAAGTTCAGAGAGGGAAGGACTGTTTTGTGAGATGTATTGCCCCACTGAAGAGTGGGTGTTTATATCCATCACTGAGTTTCTGTAGGAGTTCATTAAAGTGTAGATTTGTTGTTCAATTTTACCAACACTCCTCCCTAGTTTCCTCGAGGGCATTTGGTATGCTAGGTGAAATACATTATTATTCAATGGTTCTTTTGGAGGAGATACTTACTATGGTGTGATGGAGAGCATTGGCAAATTGTACATTTGTTCCTCAGGCAGGACTGGACCCATTCAGAGGACTATAGTATGCAGAGAATTTGCATCTGATGATTGAGTTTAGAGACGCTGAGACCGTGCAAGAATTTTACAAGGGTATCAATGCATGAAGGAAAGAATACCAATAATAAGAAAGTCTGATAAAAGATAAAACTGGAAATCATTTTATTACAAGGAATGCAACCACAGAAATATGGTAGGAGTACTTAGACAAGCTCCATAAAAGGAATGAAAAGGCTAACAACAAATGGCCACTTTCCAGGCAGCTGAGCCAAATTTTGAAGAGATTCAAGAGGCAATCAGAACTCTTAGGAATAACAAGCACCAGGTGTCGACAGTGTTGCTGCTGAAATGTTAAAAACAAGAAGCTATAATCTTAGAAACCTCATCCGATAATTTGTTTGATATGAAGGTCTGTGAAAATGCTAAAGGAACTGAAGAAAGTAGGCATATTTCATTTTCAAGAAGGAAGACAAAATGTGAAGAGACAGTCTGCTTTTTCTACTTATTATGATTCATGGAAACCTAGCTTTAAGACTTTTATATAGATTTTGCCCTTACAGGCAAAAAACAATAGAATGCAAATGTTTCCAGGCATATATAATATTTCATAAATCTCATCTGTATGTATCAGACATTTTCAATGCTTCAGTGACAAAGAAAAATTGTAGTATGATCAGCATACACATTTTAAATAGATTTTAAGAACTCTGTGATAGCATTTTCCAACATGGTCTTTGTACTGTGGTGAAAGAGCTGCCTAATAAAATCATTAGGGTGGTGCAATTGTGTGTTATATGATTGAAAAGTAGACTATAACAGAGGAAATGCCTATGGAATTTGCCAGCAATACAGGATTACAAAAGCAAAACTATGTGTGGAAATGGTCTGGTAGGAACCTGTAGGAAGTTTATGAAGAATGTAGGGTAGAAAAAAAAAATTAGGTCTCAAGCAAATTCAATAGCAAAACATACAGTCGGAATGCTGGGAAGACATTCCAGTCACAAATCTCTTGGAAGACCATTCTTACACTGCTATTGCATAACCACGTAAAATGCTGACCAAGGATGAGGCAGAAGAATATGGAAAGCCCTGCTAAGAATCTTCAGTCCAGGTGATGAAAGAGGAGAAATGAGAATCTGAGCTTGATTCATCACGGTGATATTCCAGTTTTATAACAGTTGGCCTTCACTGAAATTGATAGTTTCATGAGTACAATTTCAACAGTGAATCATGCCGAGTACAAACTCAGTAGTGAGTTGTGTTTAGTTATTGAGTTAGAGCTTCCTTTGTTATGGCTGTTAGTTATGGCCTGCCCTTGGAGTCATAGTTTATTTGAGGTATGTTTCTGAATTATTGTCAGACTGGACTTGATACTGTACATTAAAATTTGGCTGATGGCTCATTTTAATATTCATATGCATGATGCAACTGTAATTTGTCTTTATTCTGTTTTGATTTAATTAAAGTTACCTACTGAATCATTTTTGCCTTCCCTTTTGCTTTCAGTGACCATTTCATGCCCCTCTTCTTTACCTAGTAATTACCGCTCTAGGCGGTTGTTAGATCCAGTTAGATTGAGTTCTTTTGTTACTAGTTTTGATTTGACAAGTCATATTGTTATCTCAAAATCAGCAGAAGAAACACTTGATACTCTTATAGGAGATTAGCATATCTTGCTACAGAAAAATTCTTATTCTTTTTCCCTTTTAATAAACAACTTCTAATGGGAAGAAAGCTGCAAATTGGCATCTCTGAGCCAAAGGAAGGGTAAATAGGTCATTGACCTTGAAAAAGAGTCACATGTAGAAATTAGGGCTATCACGTTGCATTTCATTAATAAGAGATTTTCTTCAGGAGGCAAAGTTTGCCCCTGCTCTCCTTTCACAGATCACCAATAGTTTTTTAATCAAGAAAAATTAGCTGAAGGTAGTGTCATTTATCTAGGGCTATATAATGATCTTTACAAAGGTTTCCTGACTACAGTGTCATAACTGAAAGATCTCTGTGCTGGTTCTCTTATTTATTTGCTATTTCTGCCTACCTTAATGTCTGGCTATTGGGTTATGAAAATTAAAACTGAATATTACAGCTTGAGATGGCCTTTGAAATAACAGAATAGAACTCATCTCCTTCTAGTCCTTTCCTAAAACAAATGCTGAGAGTACAGATCAACTTACAGAATGTCATAAAGTTCAATACATCTAGTCTTTGCTGAGCCAAGAGGAAAAAAAAAGTAAGATCAGAACACAATTGTGTAGCAGTAAGATTTTTGTAATCATTCAGCATTCAAATCAGCCATTACTCAATTAGATCTCTTCCTTTAAAAGTATACATTTTTCTGAAATATTGTTTTAGATATACATCTAAAAACATAAATTGTATTCTATAGACAAGAGCCAATTGCACCTGAAAATGAACAGTGCCATTTATGAACACGGATTAAGTGTATTTCTCGAGAAAATCAACTCAGGTTAAAACAGGAAGCTGTTTAAATGAGCTATTCCTGAATAAGCCGAAAAAAGGAGTGTGACTTGCAGGGTACTTGTTCAAAGTGCCAGAGTATAGTGGTACAGCTAAGACAGAAGGAATTCGGTGCTTTAAACAAAATCCCTCTGTCCATTCAAGGATTTGTTTTGTTTTGATTTAAAGAGTAAAAGTTTCCCTCTAAGCAAAGCCTAGAAATTCAAAGGTGTAATTCAAATCTATAAGCAAACACAATATTAAATTATGCAGGTGTGTTGTTAGATATCCTAAACAAAACCCTCACTGCACTATTAGTCTAATCTGAATTTTAGGAAATATTACCTAGTTTTCACAGCATCTGACAGCACTAAGCACTTGAATTTAAAAAAAAAAAAACACAAACGAAAAAAAAACCCAAAAACCACACAACACGAAAGTATACTGATACTGAAATATATGTAGAATCCTTACACATACCTTTATGACACCACCTTCTATTGTTTCTATGTCATCACTATGTAATTTCACTACATTATCAAATATTTGTACTTGGATACTAACTCTAGTTGTGCCAAAGGACACAGTCAATGGCAGTCCAAAAGACCTTACCACCGCAATCACGCCCAGCACCTGATAGCATCTCCACCACCACAGCTGCCAGCAGCAGAGGCTGATGAGACTCCAATCTCACCCTGCTGCAGGTTACAAAAGCCCTGTGTTTTAGCAGAAGACTTGGATCAATCCTTTCAGGCCCAGAGTACTGGATTTTTGGAATTAGGCTGATTTTTCAGCAGCAGGCTTACTCCTTAGGCAAGTACCCAGGGACTTCTCCCAGACTGGAGACTCTGGCTGCCAATCTCTGCCCCAGGAGTTGGTTATCTTTCTGAATTATGAGGAGAACCACTTGTTTGTCAGAATTTGATTTTTGAGATCCTCTTATATATTTCACATTTAGATTCTGACTGCATCTTAGTTGACTTCTTTATTCTTTCTTTATACCTATTTTGTACTCATATCTGCACATCATAAGATCACATCACCTGGAGCTATGACTTCTCCAGAGAGACAGAAACAGAAGAGATCTCATGCATACTTGCATAACAGCATACACACACACCTACGCGTATGCAAACCAAATGAAATGAGTATAATGCACAAACAGTATTGTTTCTGAAACAATAATGCACCTGATGTCAAACAAAAATGCCCAAGAAGAAATAACATCATTGGTTTGGTAACTACACATACTCTGCATTTAGGGAGACTGACAAATTGAGAAAGGCTCACCTACTTTGGAAAGGCTCCAAACCTTAAGTCCGATTCAGCTCATCATTAATGTCAGCTGAACTTCAGATGAAACTTCCTGTCCAGTTCCAGACTTTTTGCAAGACTCCTTTGACTGACAAAAGAATGACACAGCACACTGTTCTCTCAGCTTTGCAGACCTCTATGGTGTTTATGTGTCCCAGAGTTCGTGGTCTGTTTTAGCATGTCAAGGCAGCAGCGCCTGGATCCCTTTGAGCAAAGAGTGTAGTTTATGGCTATGGATGCCATGGAGGGCATTGGAATTTAAAAAAAAAAGATCATTTCCATATTCCATGGTAAAGAGTGTTTACAGTCTGGTCCTATTAGATGTTCACTAAGTAATGAAAAATTCACACATGATTGAGTTCCACACTTCCTTACAGATTTCAGTTGAGTTTTCACTCTGAAGTAGTTTGAGGTTTTGACAGTGAGGTTCAGCTTGGGGTTTCAAAGCTATTACACTAGTGAAATGCTTGCACGAATCCCAAGAAAGAGAAACCACAAAATGCTGAAGGCCCAATTTTTAATCATTTATAATGCCTTTTCAAATCCTGGAATGGAATATATTCAATTTAACTATATAAAATTTAGCACTTCACTATGTAGTAGTCTATGAAGGCACAGCTCTTTTCTACTTCTAAACCTGTTATAGAGGTTAAAATTGTTGCAAGTCAAATATAACTGTGTGATAAGGTCATATGGATAGTTATATAGTACTGATTGCAACTATACTCCACCATTCTAACATGGATGTCCCTGCTGCATGTTGTAAAGCACCCAAAATCTTTAGTGGATTTAATTTCAAAATACTTCTGAGACATACAAAGTGTTCTTACCTGTTTTTTACAGCTGGGAATGAAGGGCTAAGTTTGTCAAGCTACTGAGGCATCTAAAGTAGATTCTAGCTTCCCAGAATTTTTTAAATTTTCAAAATCATTGCTGCACTAAGGCACAAAAAGATGTGTATTCTGGAAGCAAAAAAAAATGAGCACCTACACATCTGATAATCCTACCGTATCTAACCATACCCTTAAGCACATAAAAAAACCCTTTTGTCTTTTTAGTTCAAAGTCATTTGTTCAAGACTTCACGGAAGGAAATGGTCACTAAACAGAAGATAGAAGATGACATATCCTGTATATCTGGTTGTTGTTCTTTCCCTGAGATACTTTTCTCTCATAGAATTTGCAAATGCACAGTTCATATATACAAAGACATGCTCACTCAGGAGCTGTGTAACCAGGAATATGGAGCTAAGTGAAGCTTGGCAAACGTATCTGAAACACTGCAAAAGTGTCAAACAGATAAATTACGTGTTTAAACATAGCCATCTAGTGTCATTTTAGATACCCTAAGTTATCCGAGATATCTGATAACCTAAGAAAACAAAAATGACTCTATGCAACTACATTTAAATACATGAATCTGCCTCTGGGCAGCTACCTGGACAACAGACTCCATTTATCCCACACTGTCCTGCTGATGCTCTTCATCTAACTAAAGCTACCTGGGCTGTGAGTTTCAGCTGAAGCATGAACATTTTGAATATCATCACAAATACTTATGAGCTGGTAAGACTTCCCGTCCTGCTTCTTGTGATTCTTGTCTGTTCAAATTCTGTTTATCCTAATTTGGGTCTTGACCTTGCAATTAACTATGACAGACTGTATTTCCATTCCCATGGAGAATTGCAGCAGCTCTGCACCGGTCCAGGGATTCAGTCACAGACCTGGTCCCCTCAGGACCAGTTACAAGATGTTCTGGGTCAGGAATAGATGACACTTATGCGTCTTTACATTTAATACACAACCAATCAACAGTTCTTAAGCTGCTGGGGTGTTTGCCAAAACAGAAACTATGATTTTTCTTGAGAATTTGATCTCTAAAATGGAGAAATTTATCTTGGAAATCTATTCAATGCCAGCTTATGTCATTATTTCAGCTGGAGAAATTAATTTTATAATCTCCTGGATGTTGCCTCAATTGTAAATCAATTGTAAATAGATTCCTATCAGTTTGTGGCACCAGACAGCAATGTACACTTCAACTTTCAACTACAGAGTTTACCTGGTACAAACAGTATCACACACTTAATGCCAAAAAGAGTCGGCTGACCTGTTAGCAAAAGTCTGAACATCTATCTTACGAATTCACAAAAGCTTTTCTCTAGATGATATCAAGATCAAACTCTAACATGGAGCATATTACAGCTAAAGGTGAACCACAGTGCTAAGATGAAATTGGAGCAAACCCTAGAAATTTAGGATGAATGCCTTTCCTAGCCAGACTCCCCAACAGGACAGCTGTAGGGAACATTCATCACAGAAACCATTTTTAATTATTTTGGCCTTTAGGAATATCCATTCTACCATTTGGTTTTGTACAGAGACAGTGCATGACTGTAACATAAACGAAATCCTCAAACCTTGGGATTAATGCTACCATCACTTAACTTTTTAATTCACCCTGAAGATGCAAAAAAAAAGGGTTAACATGAAGGGATCAGCTGCATAACTCAATCAGGGCACAATTTTAACTATGTAAGTAATCCTATTCTTAAAGGCAAGATGAAAGGAAAGAATAATCTTTTATGAAACAGGGCAAGAGGGTGTTTCAATTGTTATCTAGATTAGAGAAGATCTTCATCAGTGGGTGCTCCCAGAAAGAATTCCCACTAACACAGCCTACCTTGTGTCTCTGGAGACCTTCACTGAGCAAACGCAGTACATGAACCAAAGGGTCTTAGGGTTTAGAATTGCAGCCTACGCAAGAGGGAAGGCCAATTGTCATAGCAATAACTGAAGTGAAGATAAATTTCACAATTATATATAAACTAAAAAGAAATGGTGGAAGAAATGCAGGACTCATGTTATGACAGGGCCACTGTCCCCAGGACTTTTGTCCCCCCACCCTGTTCTACTGCCTCCTAAGTGACATCTAGACAAGATGAGGTGACTCCATGCAGAGTACTGCTCTTGCCTGGATAGGCTCGCTTGAGCTCCCCATGCAGGTTTTCTGAACCCACTTGCCTTTGCCCCAATCCATGTCATTAGTTCACCTGCCTGGAGCAGTAATTTGTGAAATTCCTTTTAAATTTGGGACAGACATAAGAAACAGAATGCGAAGGACACTATCCAGGACATGGGTGTGGATTCGCCTCCTTCTTGGGTATGTTAACTTGCTGGCTATTCCATATCCTTTTCTGCTCAGAAGGTGAAGAAGATCTGTGACCAAAAAAAAAAGGACAATGTAGTTTACTCTTGTAATGGAAGATCTGCAGTGTATTGTCTGGAAAATATCAGCAACAAACTCACCTAACCTACAATTTACCATGCATTATACAGGATCAAGAACAGTAGAGCAGATGGGTAATGATAACCATCTGCAGAAGAATAGGGTGCCAGCAAGATACAGTAGCAAACTTGGCGGAAGATGGAAGGTATAAACAGTGATCAAAAGAACTGAGAAATATCAAGAAATTTAAAGCAAAGTTACTGTCCTGTCTAAGTGTAATGGACGAGCTGTGAGTGTGAATAGAGGAACCATCTCAAAGGAAATAAAGATTATCTTGACATTATACTCAGAAAACAGAAATATTCTGTAAAAGACTTGGCTCCAGGTATCCACAAGATAAGGAGCTGGGTAAGGCCTTGATGGTGGATATCAGAGGCTGGTTGTTGCACTGTGGGATGGGTTGGAAGTCAAAAGGGACAGGATAAGAAGGGGAGGTACCTGCTCCAATAGATAAAGCTCCAGGGTGGCTTGAAGAGACCTACCTGATCACAGTCCTAGTTCTGCTGCTAACTTTGTGCCTTCAGGCAATTAATTTTGTTTCTTTGTGATTCTGTTTCACTTCCTGTCTTCCCTGCCATCTATTTTGAACTGTATGCTGTTTAGGATAGCAGCTGTTCTTACACAGTTCCTAGAACAATGGGGCTCTGATCTCATGGGAGTCTTCTAGATACTCCTAGAATAAAAATAATAAATAATCTTAATTTAGCAAATATTTATTGAGTTCTCTCAGGTATTATAACTAATTACTGCCATTTTCCCTTAAAGAAATAATCCATCACTCTGCTGATGATAAAAGAGCTTTTCAAACAATGGATTTAAAATCTATCTATTCAGAGAAATAATTTGTTCTTATTTCTTTCCTATCACTTTATGCAAATTGCTTCCTTGTGTGACAACTCTAAACTCTCTAAACAGTGTGAACTAAACAAGTTTTGAGCAGGTTCAGATTCTGTACAATATAAAGATGCAGAGAGATATTTTCTATTTCTAAAGACGTTATGTACACAGAGTCTACATTCCACTTGTAAGTCATTACTAGAAGAGCTGAACTATGCAGGATATGACTATCTAACCACCTAATTTGACATTGATATATTAATAACATTGGTTTTATTTCTTAACTTTGTGATTACACTCCAGTAATTCTACGTAATGCATTTTTACCTAATGTGTCTTTTAGTAGTGTACCACATAGCTTAACTACACTTTTGGTAGGCAAATGCACATTTTTAAGAGTAGCCACTTATTTCAAATGGATCAGTTTGAGAGTTTAAATTCAGTTATTCAAGGACTTATTTTCCAGATTTAAATGAGACCTCACAGTCCATTCTCAAGAAAGAACCAGAAATTTCAGAAGTTTGGCACAGTACATGAGAGGTTTGCCTACCCAGAGATAGTTTACTTCTAGTTAGGAAGGGCTTGCTCTAGTTATCACTGGAAAGGTTCCCATGAATTTCAGCAGTACTCATCATGCACAGATGACTAAAAAGTAGAAATTCTCCTTCCTAGTAGAAATAATAGCCTAAGTGAACAAGGAGAAAAGTTTTATCTTTTGTCTACATATGTCAAACATCAGATGCATCAGTACAGAAAGACAAAAAAAAAATCATAAGCTTCAGCTCTACAAGCATAATGCCATGCAATGTGACTGAGAAGGAAATACTATAAATAAGTTCTTTCATTATTGATTTATTTTGTGGAGAATTGAAATCCTGTTCTATCTATATGCAGCAATTTTAAATAGATATTATTTTGATATCAAACTGTTGGTATGCCTGCTGTAATTGGAATGAAAATTTTGGCTGATTTTCATAATTAAAAATTAATTTAGGGTAAAGGTTTAAGGAAACGGCCTTAGTGTAACAAAGGCTGGTGGCAATTCTAGTTGGAATTTTAAAACGTTATCAATCTTTTATAGACAGCTCTATAATAGTCCCAGATGGTAAACCAGATTACCCTTCAGAGGATGCTAAAAAGAGAAAGCTATTGATAAAATAATTGAAGTAGTTCTTCATTAACCTATTCTGTAGGTATCATTAGTCTCAGGGACGATAACTTGATACTAATCTAATGACAGAGAACTAAAAACCCCACATTACTTGGCAAATACTGCGGTGAGAGTGAACACACAGGCAATAACCACAGGTCAGGTAGTAAGATATGTGGTTTCACTTATTGTTTCATTCCCTGGACTATCAAGGAACTGATAGTCTCTAAAACAACATCCATTCATCCCATATAATCGTATTCTTGGTGTGCAAGGCAGCGTGTAGGAATGGACTGAATTTCAGGGATTAGGAAACTGATTTCACCTTGGCTACTCTGAGGTGCATAACCTTCATCATTTCATTGCATGACTGGCTTGCCCCTTTTGGCCTTATGCTGTCTAGTCTTCAAGCTCGGTGTGGCAGGTACTGTTTCTTAGTCTTTAGGCACACAGCTCCTAGTACAATACAGCCCTCAATCTCATTTGAAGTCCCTGGGTATTCTAAAACTAAAAACATACAGAATCAGGAGCTCCACCAAACTCACAACACACCACAACTCACAATACCTCCCGAGGCAGGTTACTTACAGACAGACCTGGGGACCTCATTCACTTCCCAAGTTTATATGGAGATGAAACCACATAAATGGGCTGAAACCCCATCCAGCCACTGGAAGAAGCAGCTGGTTCAGTCACAACTTTTTGTCACCACTGAAGTCCACATGAAGAAGATTAAAGGGAGAAAAAAGGAAATAGGGAAAGAAAGAAAATGGACATGAAGAGTGGCGAGACAGGTCAGTGAAGGTCTTTTTGTGTCTAGGGCTGCGGGCACTGGAAGGGTGGGACAGGATTGTTCTTGGTAAACAAGCCCAAGGAACACCGCCACAAAATAAAAGGGCCGTAGTACTGCTCATGCAACACTTTCTTTGGCTTCATAAGATGTCTGACGGCCCAGACTTCTACACTTTAATTTTGCCTTAGGGAAAGGATGTTCTTATACACAAACTCAGTTTTAGTTTGTTTTCAGCTGATTAGTTTTTGAAGCAAGCTCAGAATCAAATTACATCAAATTAACCAGTTCCACAACAGTGCTCCAATCTCCTGAACTCCTGTTGATTGCAGTGAGTCCACAAGCATCAAAACAGGACTTGGAGCTTCTAATTACCTTTGAGAATTTAAGCTGATTCCTCTGGATCAGTTTAGTGTGGTTCCCATACACTCCCTCTGCTCATAAACCTGATTTTCATCCTATTCAACAATACAAATTAGAAGGACAGAGACAGGCTTGCACTTTCAGCCATGGGTTTCCAGTATCAGCATGACAATTACTTGCGCTTTTAATTTTGTACCCACTACAGGAAGTGAAGCTGCAATTATGTCAATATACTAAAAACTCGAATCAAAGGTCAGCAGGTTTTCCATGAAAATATTATTAAATATTATTAAAGTCTTTATAGATTCAGAGTTCTTACGGATCTTTCCAAGCAGTACAAAAACTTTCAGTTCAACAGAGACAATAACCGATAGCGGTAGTTATATTCTTTATAGCCTAATGACTATTTTTAATTTGTATCGGACCTGTACAATATAAAACTGTGTTTCTAAAGTTATGCAAAACTAGATGAGTATGAAACAAACAAGCAAACAAACAACCGCCTCCCCCAAAAAAACCCACCCCACCATTTGAGTGTGAAGTTTGCTTAAAATGTCCTTTTTTCTCATTTGTACAAACGCTGTCTCAAGATGGAACGCTTTCTTGACTGCAATGCTCAAAGGTACTCATTAAGTCCAGAGAAAAAGAGTTCAAATGAAATCTGTACATAACCTTTGCCCACAACACTTCTGAGGTTCAGACCTATTCACATAAGTTGGGAGGAGGGCTTGTTTGAATGGTTGGCTGGTGTCTTTGTGATTGTGCTACTCTGTGTCAGGTTGCCTGGCCGTTTATTTAACGCAGACTACAGTGCCTCAGTAGTAAAGCAGTTTGCAATGATTTTTTTGCCTTCAGAATATTTTAAAATTAAGGGACCATCACTTATCCCATTACACAGCTGGAGGATGGACACACACATGACTCGAGTCTGATGTGTTCAGTACCTAGTTTCTGTCATTGAGTACAGAATCAGAGCGTCATCACGGGGATCGTCCAGACTGAGTAAAGGTGGCAAAACTGCATCCAGATTTATTAAGACTGAAACATGGAACACAGACTTCTGCAGTGTTTTAAAGGAGGAAAGAACTTTCCTCATAACCTCGAGTAAACTGCTTCAAATAAGCAGGTAAATCCCACTCACTAATACCCTTCCAGACCTGGAAGGGTCTAGTGAAGGGCTAGTTGGGTCTTTGTACCTCTAGTCTGCAACAGGTATCCTAATTTTCCCATCAGTAAAAGTTTCCCTCTCCACCCCTGTAGCTGACAGGATGTTTGACAGAGACTGTGAGAAGCTGGTCTCTGCTTCCAATGCACAGCGTCTCAGAGCTACTGATGCAGGCACTTAAAATACTAATCTAGAGCAAAATTACATTCCCTAGTGTATATGGTACATCACAGAAACAAATCCTAACTTCCTGAGTCCTGATCCTATACATTTGGCTGCGGTATCATCTTTCCTGATGGGCTCTAAGTCAGTTTGAAAGGCTAGTCTCAGATGATGTCCATCTTAATTCTGCAGAGGGCTTAAAATTAAGGGAGCCTGATCTAGGATGCGCTGAAAACACTAGGGAGTGATTTGCTATAGATATCAGCAGCCTTGATATTGCACAGAAACACACAGCCTGCTTGCAAAAATAAGAAAATCCTTTTCAGATGCATGTGCTCCATATACCTTTCAAGGCTGTAGAGATAAAAAAAGAAAACCAAAACCCACAACATGCCAACATCTCTCATTTTATTAGGAGACTTGTAAAAGTCTTTTTATAATTTAAATTTCCCATTCAGGTTGATTTATGGATTTCCCCCCTTGTTTATGGCCTTTTTAATGCTCCACTTTATAGAAGCCATGAATATATCAGGAGTTGCACCAAGGATCTCATATAAGTAGCTCAACATCAGCTGACAAAACAGCAGTCTGATTTAACAAGATTTTTTCTGCAGGTTCTCTCAATCTGCTTTGCACCAATTACAGAAGGTAGGGTCAGGAAAAAGGCTTAACCCAGATTTTTTTGCAGAGCTTTTAGCAATGCCATGTTCAGAACTGTTTTCCTGATCCCTATTATGTTGTTAGCCGAGCAGAGGGAAGAAACAGTTTAAAACATGTCACAGTAGGAGCTGTCTTAATATTAAACGTTAGATCACTGATGGCAGATGTGAAATATTCCAGCTTTGTTGTAGTGTTTGAAGGCTTGTACAGAATTGTTAAATAAAGCAACATGATTTTACTTTCTTTTTCTTTTTTTAGAAAAATAAAATAAATATGAAGGCCTGCTTTGTTGGACTTTTTTTATAATTGGGTCATAGTAGGTCACTCCTAAATCTCCAGGCAATCAACAAGAACTATTTTTACACAGATGCAAAGTACTATTATGAATATTCAAATATGATCTAATTAATTTTCTAAAAGCCAATGTCTTTTTCTGCCAGAGCACAGATTATCATAATTTTATCCTTCAAATTTGAGAAAGAAAAGTCATAAAAATCTAAATCATTAAACCTGTAAATTATGAAATGGAAGTCCCCTATAAGGATAATAACAAACAATTCACAGGCTTCTAAAGCTAGAGGGACAAAAATACCTTTAACTTTGTAAAACTTTGAGGTATAATCGTCTGATTTTTTTTTCCATAAACCGGTATGATTTTTATCGGGACAACTCAGAGAAGCTTATGATCTATTTTTAAAATTCTTTAGGCTTCCACAACAAACCCTTTTTGATTTTTAATGTTTTGATCTTCATGTTGAAAAATCTGCAAGCTAATATATGTCACTATATAGGTGATAACAGTACACAGACGCACCAGCAATATAGAATAATTTCCCTATGTACAACAGATGCGAATTTTTATGTTTTGTTCCTGGTTACTACAGAAGGGAAAAATGCCAGCCCTGTGTATGACGGCAAACAATGTGGCTTCTGTCCTCAGCAGTAAATATACCTGGAATATGGTCAGAAGTGGCATTCAGCCTGACCATCCATCACCATTTTGATAGTTTGAAGTGCATCTGGTCCTTCGGAGTATATTTGCTGTGATTACCCAGTTCAAGTCTTTTCCAGCTATTGAATGTATCATCAAATGACAGCAATGAAAATAACTGCAGCCATTATTATAGGGTTTAGGACTCTGCCATCTGTTGAATATTAGCCTCTGCCTTTCCCCAACTGGCATGCTGTTGTGCCAAAATCGACACATAAGCAGTGTCACCATATTACACTTGTATATATTTGTATAGCTCTTTTGTTTCCACACATCCCAAGGAATTCCACAAAACAGTGTTAATAGAGACAGCAATTACTAAGAAAACAGGTCAGACATAATAGAAGTAGTTCAAGCACTGACACCCAAGCACCATGGAGTGCAAAGCTGGGGATGAGAGTCAATATTCACCATTGCAAGATACACATGCATGAAAAGCTAATGCAACCGTGTTAAGCGTATGTTAAGACCTGGTAGTCTCAAATCCAGATCCTAACAGGTTTTTTTACTTTGCAATCAACGTGTAAAAAGTCTTAGGTGCAAGGTAATGTAGGGTACTAGCACAATACCCTGCAGGATCATTAAAAAATGTATTCATAGAACTATCTTTATAAAATAGCAATATTTGCTCTCACATACAAAAAGGCACGAGAAGCGTCCTAGCATCTGAGTGCCAGAAACGACTGCCCAGACCTCAGACCATAAAAATTTCTCATTTTCTGAAGACTCAAGTCCCTTTGAAGATAAAAAGGGATAAAAATATTCTGATATCAGAAATTCCCCAAGCTTAGAGAGCTCATCAGTCACAAGACTGATGGAGCAGGCTGTATCATCCATAGCAATATGTACACTCCCATTGAACCTGTCATGCAAGAGATCATCCTAAACAAAATCCTCACTTATGCATTATCATTTGTTACATCACAGGTGATTAAGATGGTTTTGTAAAATTTACATGCTACTTGCTGGCAAACGCTGGGGTTTAATGGTGACTACTTCAAAGACAGTGTGTGACCATGGGTTTGAAAATAAAAGTGAAGAGAAAGCACTGCACTGAATAATTTCAACAGGAAATCCAGTCAGCAGAAAAGAACTCTATCAGCTCTAACAAACCAACCGCCAAAGACCTTGTGAGCACTCATTGCCTGGGTTGGATTGCCTAGGAAAAGAAGGCAAGAGATAAAGATTTTTATATGAGGATGAAAGATCTTTGGGAACATTCATACATACCAATCACTTCCTGCACAATTTTATGCCTGGAATGTATCATCTGCATTACATTTATTTTCAGAAGTTATTATTTTGGAAAGTTGTGACACTATGGTTTCATTCTCCAGTCTGTAAAAACAAGCTGAATAGAAGATAATGTCTCAGTCTATTGTCTTCAGCCAAGAAAGCCATCTTAAGTAAGCAAGTCACAGTAGTGAATCTAACTGAAGAGCGAACACAGTCAAGTGTGAAGGAGGTTCTTACAAAAATTTTAATAGCCAAAGCTCTCCTTTCTCACTTCTGAAAAGTCATGTGAAACATACACATGGAGAGCAAAAAAGTACCATCTACAACCACAAACAATACTAAGAAAAACAAACAGAATTCCACAATCTCCAGGCAAACTGTAGGACACAAAATGCAGCCTGATGGTTCCTGACAAACCACCTCCAGTTCCATACTCAGCTAATCAGTTGTTAGTGTTATATTAAAATAAAACTGTAGTAGCTTAGAATTCATGACCTTAACAAGAACCTATTATTACTTGAACTTACAAAAAACCCCAAAGAATATGGTACTCCAGCACACACTCTAACCATTAAACACTTTGTATTGTTCTTTCAGAAACAAACCAAAGCTTACTATTAGTGCTACAGTTTTCAGCTGTAGAGTGGAGGTGCTATGAACGGTAACTGCTGTCCCTGTTTTTGGAGACTGCTGATGTAGCAGCATATTGACAGCTCAAAGAGAAAAGAGGTTTAGAGCAACAGAAATCCGCTTCTGTAAATCTAATTCAGTTTGCTTAATTCAAGACTCCAGATGACTCTCATGTCATCTTTATAACCCTGAGTTCTTAAATTACATGAACTGAGCAGTAGAGGAAAGATGCATTAAAACATGTAGGGAACCATGGCCAGGATCTTCTTTTGATTTTCCTCCCAATTCCTTCTCAGTTTGACAATATGTCTGCACATTTCATTGGTATTTTCCCTATTGTGATTATCCACGTTTTTAATTTTTAAAATAGATGAAAAATGTAGAAGATGGGAGAGAGTGTCTTGATTCTTTCAGCCCCATAATTTTTGGAACGCATGATTTTCCAAAATATGGGAGGTGATTCCTCTGCTGGGGTGGTTAGAAAACAAGTGGACAGAACATCCAGAAGAGCTGATATATTGAGAAGTCAGGTGATCAGCCACCAGTATGGTGAAGAATATTTTTCAGTTCTTTTTCATATTCTCCCCACATTCATGCACTATGAGATAGCAGCTCCCTTGGGTTTCAGCTCTCTCTCCACCTATCTCACTGTTTTTAATCAGAAGTTCAACCCTAGAGGAAAGAAATCTTCTCAATTAGGTTTACTGAAATGTTTACATTAGTGTGAAAATTTTTGGCCTCAGTAAATTGTTCTGGTTTTTAAGACATACCATTTCATTAAAATATACCTGAGCTGTGTAATTCTTCAAGAATCAGCTGGATCAGAAAATGCAAGATAAACTCCGACCCTGTAATGGAAGCAGAGCTACATGCAACTCACACCTCACCATAGCTCTGTGGGAACTGCAATCAGGCTAAGTGCTGTAAAATGTAGCTGCAATTCTTTGCAGATGAAAAATTCCAGCTACAGTTATTTCTTGGATCAAAATTGAGGATAAAGAATTAGAGACTACTCTCTTAAACGAAGAACATTTTAGCGTAATGTTTGTCAAGGTTGTCTGTCTCAGGTTTTTTCTTGTTGCTTTTATAGTTTAGGGTAAAACCAAACTCTAACATTCTGCACACAATTTCTTCATATTCAAATGCAAAGTCTTGGACAATTCAAAATGCTGCCAAGCAGAATAATGTTATAGGCCATCTTCACTGATAGAAGCACAGCTGGATTGAGAACCTTCACTGAGATCTCCACTAGAGCATAGGAGTACAGAGATTGTAGAAATGGCCACACAAATGTGCAATGGACAATCTGCTGTGATTTCTAAGGATACAAAATTGGACCAAATTAGAGAAAATTATAAACCCAGACTATTTAGCCATCTGTGGAGTCAAAATGCAAAGTACTGGATTAGACAAAATGTCTAATAGTTTCATTAGACTTTGAAGCTGATTTACTGTTCACTATTTCCCCCATCCATCTGGGAATAACCTGGAGACAAAAGCCTTTATCTCATGTGGAAGGACGCTAGGCTATATCATCCACAGCTCTAAGTACAGAGAGCATGTTAGGTGAAGGGGAAATGCGATAGAAGCTACAAAAAAGATAACAGAAGCTAACTAGACAGAAGTCTGTCTGGGGAATACATGAGGGGAAAAAAAAGGCTATTTATGCTGCTACTCTGAAGAGGTGCATACTCCATGTTTTCCAGAGTACCGCATAAACATATATGCAAAATTCAGCTTAGTGTTTGTTTCAACTCTCTCAGCTGGCCACTAGGCATAAGACTAATCCCCTATTATAGATACAGACTTTCTGAAGACCAAAAAATAGGTCCTGTTAACTGAGCCTGATTGACATCCAGACCCTCATTCTGATCTCATACTGAATATGTTTCTTCATTTTGCACACAAAAAGATGCAATATTGACTTCACTATTACTTCTGAAAACAGAATCAAAGCTTCTATCAAAAGCATTACCGCGATCCCCATCTGTTAAAAGTTAGGCAAAAGCCTATAAAATAAGCTGCATCCAACAAATATGTCATACAGTAGGATTATGGGACAGGCAAAAGTCTGAAAACCTTATTAACACAAATGGCTATGAGAGGTAACAGGAAACCAGACATGCCCGCAGCAACAGTCATAAAACTTATTCTGAATTATGTAGTAAATGCAGAGTTATTTAAAAAATAGAGAAGCTTGTTGCTTTCTTAACACTGTGAAAGATCTTGAGGCCCTAATAGACACAGCAAATTGATCAACACATCTGTATCATTATGGAGTATGGTAGTTATTACTCATTCATTATGGTGTAGCATTCTCTAAAGCCAAATGAAGAGAACAGGAGTGAGATATTAAGAAAGGGCTGGCTAGTAGATTGACACGTGCCATTGTGTTATATTAGATAAATTAGACCATCCAAATAGTCCTTTGAGGATAAATGGGTAGCTGCTCAAAGGAAATATCTGCACAATCTGATGAAGACATTGAAACAGCAATTCATCATTGCCTTCAATATGAATGGCAATAAAGACTGAGCAAATGACAGATGTTCTATACAAAGTCAGCCATTGCAGAGGAATGCAAGAGAAAAGAGACTTTAACTCTTTCCAGTAATGACTGAAAAAAACACCAAGCCAAAATTCCATGATTATGGAATTATTATTCCTGTAGAAAAAAAATCTTCTGTTGTTAGAATGGGCCAGTCTGCTCTGCCAAACTGCCCTGAGCACACAGCTTTGCCACAAATCGACTATAAATGAAGCTACTTTTTACCAGCAACAAACCTTGTAGCAATTACTTACTACAAGTCACTTCTTGGTTAAAGAGGAGTGTATTCCAGCACAAGAACCATGGCACCACTGGAAGTGGCTGGAAAGAGTGAGGAACATGCCTCATTTATCCACCAGCTTAATTCAAAATGTTGCTGGAAGAAAGTTTACAGAAGGTAAAGAAGTCTCAGCTTCACGCTAGTTCTGCAAGTGATTCTCAAAGAGACATTAAACCACCCATGCCTACTGATCCACTCTTGCATTGTTCCTTTTCATCATGTCACATCTACTCCTTTCTTCTCCCCAACCGAGCTCCAAAACTGTGAGTTGTGTGTCCTTTGAGAGCCAAGAAATGATTCAGAGAGGACCACAAAGTCTGAAGGGGTCAGTTCATGATGGTTTAAGCCAATCCAAGATTGCTTTGCTGTCAAAAAGAACAATCCCCCTTCCCATGGCCTCGGGAAGGCCTCCTCCTTTCCATCAGGTCTAGCACCAAATGGAGACATGCAGTGAGTCACATCAGTTTACTGACCCAAAGGAAAACTGTTTTTTGGAGGGTTAGTTTTCAGTGTAAGCCATCACACAGTCACGTGCTCACTAACGCCAGCACAACAAGCGGGCAGGGCTGAAAGGAAGAGCAGGACCACCCTTTTCTTCATGCTGGTCGTAGACTAGCATAAGCTAAACATAGCACTACTGCCTTGGAAGAAACACTGTTATTTAGCAGCAGTTCAGTTCTCCCCAGAGAGGAGAAGTGAAAAGTTACTGTTAATTAGTATCTGCAAGTGTTTACACTAACCAGGGGACTACTAAATGCTTGTAATTTCTGGCAGAAGCTCAGATCCTGAAGGACCAAGTGCATATTTACAACATCAGCCAATGATTAGAATTGATTGTCTTTCCCCAACTTTGTGGAACTGAGCTGCTGCCACACACCCAGATCACACAGATGCAGGGGAGCCCAAAGAGGTCTCGCAGCTTCAGAAAGCTTCAAATAAGGGTTCATCCACCAGACAAGAACAGCTCTTCTTTCCAGGGAGGAGGACCCAGAAAGAGGCTGAAGTTGAGTGTTCCTGCAGACTGTGGAATATCAGCGATTTTCCATTTTTTAATAGTTCTGGCTAAAGATGCTAGCAGTTTTCATGTAAAGGTTTCTTGATGTTTCAGCAGTCAGTGCCGCCTCATAGGAAAACTTAGATGGCCTGCAGTAGCAACACTCAGAGCAATCAAGAGTATTCTGTAAACTAGAGACTGTTGCTCTTTCTAGCAGGGGAAGATATTAGGTCACTGTGGGCCATACATCACCTCTGCAATGCGAGGACAAGCACCCTGGCTCACAGTAAGCCATTCAACCTCTTTGCACAGCTTACAGACTCAGGTTTTCCAGGTAAAATTGCAGGGCTTGAAGGAAAATGAGGTTTACCGGTGTGGCAAGCAATAGGATTTTTGCATGTTTCATTGAAGATGGCAAAATCCCAGGTCTTGACTATGGAAAAAATTCCTGGAACTAAGTCAGGGGAAAAGGTCATACAAAATATCGAAAATCAGTGAATGCCTGTACACCCCTACTTGAACACCACCAAGCCAGTGTCAAGAAAGCTTTCAGTGCATCAGTGTTGGGATTTTCTTATTTATGCAAAACATCAGCACCTTCCAAAACAAACTGTTCTTCTTCTTCTTCTTGCAAAAGAACATGAAAATGTTTCCCTTCCTTTAATTATCTTAGCAACTAAAAGGTAGAATATTGAAATTAACTAGAGAACATTTTGTGCTTTCTCTATTCCCAAATATTTCCTTGCTTCTCACTTGTTCATCTCCTTTTTCATGGGCATGTAAGCTAATTCTTCAAAGGTACTGATCAGCAAAGACCCTTTTAAGTGCCAAGGTTTTCAAAATCTCATTTCCCAGAAATTTTATAGACATGCATTATAATGCTTGCCAATATCACCCCAGATGAGAATTTTGGTAAAGATGGACCTTAATTAATATTTAAATGGAGTATTACATAGTGAAGGTGTTTATTTTAGTCTACGAAGCAGTCTGCAACAGTTGGGACTTACTAGAGAGGAGGTTTTTTTCCTAGCCCAGCCAGCAGCTGATATTTCCATATTCCAGATTTCTAACTGTGTATTGTATTGTCAGAATGACAGTCTAACTGTAGTGCTATCACCAACATGGAATACAAATGGGGAGTCAGCTTGATATGTTAAAGAGACAACCAGTGAAAAGAAGCATAAGCAATTAATTTTGGAATGTTGCATTTACGGAATTTACTCATTAGTCAAATATAAAATTATTGTGCTTTTTTTTTTCATGAACTGAATGCTTTATTTTTTTTAAATAGCCTGTTGTTAGTCAATTTTATCTTTATCATATATAACAACAGTGACAATATGAAATTCAGGATTTTCATTATATTAAATCTCATCACAGAATAAATTATTTGCTTTGGAGTCAGACCTGTTGGTAAGTTGGTCATCATTTCCATCATCCACCAGGAAGATTCAATTCTCTTGTCCTAGCTCCTACCATAAAACTACCATTCTGTATCTTTTGCCAGAGGCAGTCCTTGAGATCCAAATCATTGGAGAGCAAAGATGTGTTATGGGGAGGCATCACTGTACGCTTGGTTTAGATATTTCTAGGCATTTGGTCACTGTCTATATGGGTAAATGCTATGGAGCCAGACGTACCTTTAGATTTGATACAGTGACACAGGCTGGACAACTTATGATTCACATTAATATCTGTCCTCTGCAGCAACCTGCACAGCACCATAACTCAAAGATCACAAACAGAGCTATTTCAGTAGCAGAAGAAAATTAGTAAGGATCCCAAGAGCAGCCGACCTGTGGTAGTGATTGTCAGTAGAGATACACTGGTTTAATGTCCTTAGCCTATCCCAAATGCCACACTGAAAATTAATCTTAACTTTTTTCACTCAAGTATGACATTACCACAGGGTGAGGAATTTCTAGGCAAAGTTGTTGCTCAGCTTGCACCACTTTCATCTTACCACATTTACAGCATGTTAGCAACTAAAAAAGCTTTATTTTCAGAAGTGGAATATATTTAATTATGAAAATGACATATTGCTTTGTCTTTCTTTTTCAGAGCTGTGAGGCGACAGTGCAATTTGGAGAAAACAGGAATTGGAGAGTTCAGGCTCAAAGATACACGTGTAGACCTCCATGTAGATTAGCAGGGACAGATGTTAGGTCAGCTATGGCCAGACTGAGCAGTAAAGATCATCTGTTCTAAACAACCATGGATAAGTACTGCAGGAAGAGCATTTTCAGAGATAAAATGGCAGTTATGCAGAAACTGTGTTAAAATCTACTAGTCAGTAAGGAGAAGACTCTCCCATGTCCCCGCTCTCAAGTACTACGGAGAATTTCTTCATAAAGTCTGCTTTCTTATGCTTTACATTGGGATAACTGAAACTTATTTTTATTTCTGTTTACCATTAGTTGACTTCAAAGGTATTTTATAAATTAGGAGTTTCTGACAGTCAAAGCATCTGTTTCCTTTATGGTCTGTTTTTATTTGCTACAAGATTTTCTCATGGAAACTCTCTTTCAAGATTTTTTTACATTCCTAATTTTGAACATGTGAAAAGAAAAGCATACACAGAATATTAATCAAGCCCTAATTCTGTCTTTAAGGTCAAACAGAATTTTTGAAGCTGATATATCTGACAAAGGATTAAGACTAGAAGAGTCATATCTGCATCTTAAAAGTAGATTTGAGAAATGCCAAATGATTCCAGTTCTCACCAGAAAGCCAAGAGAAAACACCTTTGCAGTGAACACTGGATGGGGAAGAAACAGGAAGAACTGGAGATCTGTCTGCAGTTGCAGGGCCGTGATCTCATAGCAATTACTGAGACATGGTGGGATAGCTCACGTGACTGGAATACTGTCATGACTGGCTATGTTCTCTTCAGAAAAGACAGGCCAGCAAGGCGAGGTGGTGGAGATGCTCTTTTTGTGAGAGAGCAACTGGAATGTATCGAACTTTCCCTGGCTGGAGGGATGAAGATACTGTTGAGAGCTTGTGGGTTAGGATTAAAGTCCAGGCTAACAGGAGAGACACCGTTGTGGGGGCCTATTACAGGCCACCTGATCAGGATGGGGAAGCAGATGAGGCCTTCTACAGACTGTTGAGAGTTGGCTCACAGTCACAGGCCTTGGTCCTCATGGGGGACTTCAGCCACCCTGATATCTGATGGGAAGGCTACACAGCCAGGCTTGTACAGTCCAGGAGGTTCCTCCAGTGTGTTATTGATGATAACTTTTTGACTCAGGACGTGGAAGCGCCAACAAGGAGAGGTGCACTACTGGACTTAGTACTGACAAACAAAGATGGATTGGTGGAGGACATTAAGGTTGGGGGCAGTCTCACTAAACTGCTTAAGTTGGTTAAGGTTGGAGCCTTGGCTGCAATGACCATGAGAAGATAGAGTTCAGGATTAGGTGTAGTAGGCATAAAAAGACAAGTAGGGTTGCAACCCTGGACTTTAGAAGGGCTAACTTTGGTCTCTTCAAGAAACTGCTTGGAGAAATCCCATGGGTTAGGGCTCTAGAGGGTAGGGGGGTTCAAGAGAGCTGGTTGATTTTCAAGTATCGCTTCCTCCAAGCTCAGGATCGGTGCATCCCTAAGAGCAAGAAATCAGGCAAGGGAAGCAGGAAACCTGCATGGTTAAGCAGGGAGTTCCTGAAAAAGCTCAAGTGGAAGAAGGAAGTTTACAGTATGTGGAAGAAGGGACTGACCACTTGGGAAGATTAGAAGAATGCCATCAGAGTATGAAGAGTTGAAACGAGGCAAGCCAAGGCCCCCTTGGAATTAAATCTGGCAAAGGATGTCAAGGTCAACAGGAAGGGGTTGTTTAAGTACATTAGAAGCAAAAGAAAAACTAGAGAGAATGTGGGCCCACTATTGAATGAGATGGGAGCCATGGTGACAGATGATGCAGAGAAGGCAGAGTTACTGAATGCCTTCTTTGCTTCAGTCTTCACTGCTCAGGCCAGCCCTCAGGAGCCCCAGATTTTACAGGTAACAGGGAAAGTCTGGAGGAAGGAAGACTCTCCCTTGGTTGAGAAGGATAAAGTTAGAGACCAAATAAGTAAACTGGATATCCGTAAGTCCATGGATCCTGATGGGATGCACCTGCGAGTGCTGAGGGAGCTGGCAGAAGTCATTGCTGGGCCACTGTCCATCATCTTTGAAAGGTCCTGGAGAACAGGCAAGGTGCCTGAGGACTGGAGGAAAGCCAATGTCATTCCAGTCTTCAAAAAGGGCAAGAAGGAACATCCAGGAAACTACAGGCCAGTCAGCCTCACCTCCATCCCTGGAAAGATGATGAAACAGCTTGTTCTGGGTGTCATCTCCAAGCATCTGGAGGAAAAGGAGGTTATCAGAAGTAGTCAACATGGATTCACCAAAAGGAAGTCATGTCTGACTAATCTGATAGCCTTTTACAATGGCATGACTGGATGGATAGATGAGGGGAGAGCAGTGGATGTTGTCTACCTTGACTTTAGCAAGTCTTTTGATACCATCTCCCACAGCATCCCCATAAGCAAGCTTAGGAAATGTGGGTTAGATGAATGGACAGTGGGGTGGATTGAAAACTGGCTGGCAGGTAGAGCTCAGAGGGTTGTGATCAGTGGGGCAGAGTCTAGTTGGAAGCCTGTAACTAGGCGGTGTTCCTAGCAACTAGTGGTGTTCCTCAGGGGTCAGTGCTGGGTCCAGTCCTGTTCAACGTATTCATCAATGACCTGGATGAAGGGATGGAGTGTACCATCAGCAAGTTTGCTGATGACACGAAGCTGGGAGGGGTGGCTGACACACCAGAAGGCCATGCTGCCATTCAGCATGACCTGGACAGGCTGGAGACTTTGGCACAGAGAAAGCATATGGAATTCAACAAAGGCAAGTGTAGGGTCCTGCACCTGGGGAAGAATAACCCCATGCAGCGGCACAGGTTGGAGACTGACCTGCTGGAAAGCAGCTCTGCAGAGAGGCATCTGGGAGTCCTAGTGGACAACAAGTTGACCATGAGCCAGCGATGTGCCCTTGTGGTCCAGAAGGCCAATGGCATCCTGGGGTGCATCAAGAAGAGTGTGGCAAGCAGGTCGAGGGAGGTCATCCTCCCCCTTTACTCTGCCCTGGTGAGCCCACAACTCAAGTACTGTGTCCAGTTCTGGGCTCCCCAGTTTAAGAAGGACAGGGAACTGCTGGAGAGGGTACAGGAAAGGGCTACAAAGATGATTAGGGCACTGGAACATCTTTCTTACAAAGAAAGGCTGAGGGAGTTGGGTCTTTTTAGACTGGAGAAGAGAAGGCTGAGGGGGAATCTTATCAATGCTTACAAATACTCAATGGGAGGGTGCCTGGAGGAGGGGGCCAGTCTCTTTTCAGTGGTGCCCAGTGATAGGACAAGAGGCAACAGTTCCAAAACATTTGGTGACCAAATATCACTTAAGAAATTGGGCAATATTTGTGTCTTGCAGCATATTAGTGTGAGCTCCGTTGTCCATTTTTATCTTTCAGTTTCCTCATTGAGACTACTGTCCTGGGGATCAAAGAATAGACTTGTTTCTCTCAGACTTCAGCTGATAGCATGGTACCACCATATTGATTAGTGAAGGAAGAAATCATGTTTGGTCCTGCTGCTGGCTTCTTTTTGGGGAAGGATGCATTAGTACTAATGTGCTAATCTCCTTTGGAAAGGAGATAGGAGATAAAAGCCTCCTCCCAAGGAGAAAACATTGAAAAGGTCATATTTTTATAGCAAACTGAAGAGCAGATATAAGCATAGAGGCAATTTTGTGCCAAATCCTATTTTCAGTGCTTTGTTTTTGTTTTTCTGAAGCAAAATATAGTCTGAGCTGATTTTTTTCATTTTTCTGCTCAGTCCATGGTTTACCACCTTTCATGATGAATAAGGTAAAATGTGGCCGTTTTTCATGAAAAACTGCCTTTTGCACCTTAAAGAAAATGTCCATGTAATTTTTTGCATACTGCTTGGTCAAAAAAGAGTTATTTGGCAAGCTTCAGATGCTGTATTTATATAGGCAAAGAGGAAGATTTCATACTTGACTGAGTTTGGAAGTAGCAGATAAACAAATGCGTTCACACATAAAACCGACATATTCTAGAACATAAGTCATGGCCACATCTATGGGCCTACATGGAACATGACATTTCTAACAGTCCTGATTTAACGCTCTGATGCAAAAGGACTACAAGTATGCTTAAGAAAGTTGAGGCTTCGGGTACTGATCCAGTTCTATGAAGTCAACAAGTAGTCTCTGGGTATTGCATTAGCTACAAAATACATAGAAAATGCATCCGGGCATCCTGGGAAGTGCTGAAATGTGTGTAACAAAACAACTTCCCTGTCTTTTTAGCACTTCTGATCAAACCTTACCATTATGGAAACACAGACATAGTTAGGTTACTGATTACATACTCAACTAGTTATTAAAAAAACTCCACCACCATGCCATTTTCTCTAAAATATCATACTACACATTACAATTTACTATTTTTGCTCTTTAGAGGCTTACATTTTTAAATGAAGGAATAAAAAAAAAAAAAAAAGGAAAAAACCACCATTTAAAATCATATTTTTGTGACATTAGGTTAAGAAATTCACACTCACCAAAACATCAAGCAATTCAAAGTTTTGATTCCCGTGGCAAATGCAACATCCACACTGCATGTAGGCCTGAAAATAGCTGCCAAAGAAAGTGTTAGAAATTCTCTTCAAGGTAAAAGGGGACTAAGTTAAAATTCCTGTGAGAATCATCACTTTGAATTCCTTGACTCTTCTGTGCAGGTACATTCTTATCATGACATTGCACAGACACACTTTTTTGCATTTCATACTACACTTCCACTACATTTGTAACACCAGAATATTTCACTGTGAATGTTAAGCACTGGGATTCTAATACCTTGTTCTTATGGAAAAGGCTTACCAGAGCAGAAGCTGAGCCGTATTAATTTATTGTCATGATGAAGGGGATACTGAGAATCAGAACTGACACTAACTCTTTCTATTTTCTCCACTACTTTTTGATTGCAATCATTGTGGTCTCCACAGATGTCATATCCATAACAGGCACACCAGCATTTGAAGCAGTTTAGTGAGGCTGGAAAACAATTCTGATAAAAATGTACTGTTGCCAGAACTTGGCATATTAGAGTGTCTGAAAAGATTGCCAAGGTTGGCATGTTGCCTATGTTGCCCAGGGCCATAGAAGATTGACACAAACTAAAAATAGTTGAAAAGATCAAATGTGTTTGGTTTTATGAGGCACTTTTCTCTTCTTTTAAAACACAACTTGCCTGTCAGACCGCAAGCGCCTAATATGACAAGGTGCTGACGATTTCAGGAATGGTGCTGGGGGGGATCATATGGGATTCGTATGCTCTGAAAGCACTCTACGGAACTGGACCTACAGTACATGTTGATATGGAAAATGTTATGTACAAGGTGGAATTTTAGTAAGAGCCAAAGGAGTCAGAAAAGCAAATCTCACTGAAAATCGTAGAAATCATCTAGAAGTTGATGGAGAAAATTAAAAACAGATAGGAGATTAGTATTTTATCAAGTTTTTGATCAAGTATTAAGTGCTGTGGCCTTCCTATACCCACAGAAGATTCAAAACTCAAAACACACACAATCTGAGTAATAGTACATGGTACGCAATTCCGCATGGTTTTGCAAAAACCATATTCAGATTTTTGAAAAGTTGAAATTGGGTTTGCCCCATGTCTCGTAGAACCTTCTGGAAGGATGCAGACAGACATATATCAAACTATTCACTTCCCATCTACTTTTTAAATCATTTTGCCTCTAGTTTTTTATGCTTTTCTTCTGCAAGTCATCATGAACCAAAGTTGTAAAGGCAAAAATGTGTGCAGACTGCCAATTTCCAAATCAATCACAATTGCCTAATCAGTCAGATGTAACAGGCTTACAACCGATATCAAACTCCTACAGAGGATTTTTCAGAATGTAAAGATTACATTTTTAATTCATTATTCTAGGATATGAAGGAAAGATAAGCCTGGGACAGCATTCTGTTAAACATTTTGTAAATAGAAAAAGATGTTCACTCTGAGTTCAAATGATTGCTAATTGCGAACTGTTTACAAATTTTAGAACTTAATGCAGTCTTGGAGAAGAGAGAACATAGTACACAGATAGCAGTAGGTTAGGTAATCTTCCGACGTTTACCACTTCTGCCAGTTTCTTGCCCAGATCTTTACGTAAATTTCTTTGAACCAGAAGAACTTTATAATTTACAAATTCTTATTGCATAATTGCAAAAATTCAGGGGAATTTTAGGTTCCTTCTAGTGTATTTTCATAAAGCTGCCAAAAGCTCCTTTTAGATTTTGTAAATACAGATGGTATAACTGCTTCAAAACTAAAATCTGAAGAACTCTGGCACCTGAAAGAACTAAAAGGATAGCAAAGACTTCACTTACTTCAGAGAGCTAAAACCAAGACCAAATATCCTAGCAATTACGACTAAATTTTATGTGGAATTAATACAAAATGACATTTGCGGACTACATAAACCGTCTCTGCAAGAGGATATTGTGTGTTTGAGAAGCAAGAAAAGCATTCTCACTAGAAAACTGTTTTGAACAACCAGTTATAAAAGCAGTAGGACCGTATCTGAGGGGCATTATGATTTTCAAAGCCACTGCCATTCAGCTCTGGAAGATTGTGGGTTCAAATTTTTTTTTTTTTTTTTTTGGATCTGATACAGACGATGTACTGAGTTTCTCAAGAGAAGTAAATAAGAAAACTATTTTGGCAAGACGAATTTTTCTAAGAAGCCAGTAAAACTTTATTCCACAAACTTCTCTCAAATGCTGATCCACACATTTCTAGTTACTGGCTGTTGGGCAGCTGCCGAGTCATCACAGTGACTGACATCTTTTTCCTTTCCCCATATACTTTTGACTTTAAAAAATGCCTATTTGGTGCATCACTAGCAGTTTTCAATACACCGGTTACTGTGCCCTTCAGACCTCTGAGTGGAATTAGACTCTCCTGGCCCATAGAGGCAGATTCTCCAATTATTATTTCTGCAATATTGTCTCTCCCGGCTTCTTTCAGAACAATAGTGGGGGGAATGCTACAAAGCACAGATGCCACTGAACCTTCACGCTTACAGCTCTCTTCCCTGCTACTTGCAGATATTGTGGCATAGAGTAATAATAAACAATGCCTCTTAATGCAACACTGTAGTACAAATAACTCTCCAAAACTCTTCGTTCAGTCAGCCTTCTCTCTTTTTCCCTTCCTCTCAGGAAGGAATATGTGTTCTTCAGAGGAACACATTTCATATGTCCATCAAGGTTCCTTGTTCATTACACTAACAGTAGTGGAGCTTGTCTCTGTTGGTGGCTGTGATTGCGTCTGCATGTTATTGGCCTATTACTTAAAGAGATTTTTGGCATATGTGGATGACTTTTACTACTAGAAGGTTCACACTGAAAGTTGGCCATATGGGACATATCTCCATAATTACTGGGAAAGAGGCTAAAGATATCAATGCAATTTCCTTGTCTTTATTGAAGGATTTGTGGATTGTAAATGACCTTTTTTGTGGCTCAGTATCTACATAGCTAGAAATATATGTTAACGGAGCAGCTGCCGCCAGTCTCATGCATTCAGAGACATCCTGATCCAATTAGATTGTCACTGATGGATTCACGTTTGCAATATATTTTGGTCCTCAATTTGTACTCTGGACAAAAAAATAACTCCTACTTTCCCTTGTCCTGCTCCTCATTTCACCAAATCTTCATAAATAAAAACATAAAAGCACAATAAATGCATGCTATTAGTGAAACAAAGGATAGAGTACTACTTTTAACTTCTTCCAAATTATTGCGCAGCTGCCACTGAAATAAGAGGAAAGCTATTTCAAGGGACATTTTTACTTTCCATATGCTAAAGAGGGAAAGTTATTAAAATGTTCTGTATCATGAAAATTTGGAGTATATCTTATTTTATGCCCTCTCTTTAAAAGTAATGAAGAGTTTTCCTACTAAACCAGGTGTTTTGATTGCAAGATAACTCAGAACAAAATTTGTGTCATGTCGTGCTCATGAACAGCATTTAACACAAAGGTTTCTAGGGCTGAGGTTTCTACCTTCTGTCAATATACAAATATTAATGCACAGCAGATCTTTTTAGCAGTAACATGTTTAGACATGCGTTCCAGTTTTTAACCACATTTTCACAAGCAGCAGACTTTACCTACCTACTGTTACACAGGACTCCAGACAAGTATGATATCTACCTTTGAGTCAATTATAAAAACTTGCTGAGGTGGAGGGTGCAGACTTAGAGGCTACAAAATCTGTATAAAGTTAGCAACTATCACCTGAATCATCATAACACTCAAAGTGCACACTCTAAGAATATCTCAAATCCAACATAATCACACTTAGCTTAGACTTTCCTTTGAGTTTTAATGTAAATCCCATTATCTTGCAATTGAGGTAGATTAAAAACATACTCCCAGCTCTGACTGTTAATTAGATGACTTTCATGTTTTGATCACTAAAGCACATAGGATCAGGATCAGGTCCCCAGGAGTCAATACAAAGCATATAGGTAGCTGTTGGAGCTTTACTATTAACTTACGCAGGACCTAACTGAATTAACATAATTAACTACATGACATAGTTTCTCAAATGAAAGTACTTCTGCTGTCTTGTTCTTTTGTTATATCAAAAGCCCACCAGCTGGGTTTATTAACATGAATGCAATGGTTATTATCTCCCAACCTTTCAGCCCCTCAAATTCAGACTGAGACCTAAAAGACTCATAGTGTGAATCTGACTAACAAATTGCACCAGTATCTGATCTTATATGCTGCTACGTCTTCCCTTGCACACTGGACAGGACTAGGTGGTCTTTCCTCTCCATTATACCATGCCTTCAAGTACGTTCTCTGAGGTATCACACTCACACACTGGAAAAGGGAATTTTCAAAGGCTTTTGAGAAGGTTTGAGACATTCATAGAAAATTTCTCCTGGTGTTGTTGGCAAATCTAATGTGTTCTCCCATAGCAGCTGGCACTGAAAGTGAAACTTGGTCTAATCAGTAAAGCAATCAGGTATGTCTATTAAAATACATTTTAGCTGAATACAGCATGAATAAAGCAGTCAGCTGATCTCCTGAGAGGAGCTGTGTGGTCTCTTGAGAAAGGGCCAGTTTATAGAGTTACTTTTCAGTCAGTGTTGAGCAACGCAACCGCTCCTCCCTATAACTTGTTGCTGTTGTGGCAAGTCCTTAAGTCTTTGCTTTTGTAAATAATGAATACAGTCATGCACTAGCAGTCTGCTTAACTGGGTTCTTTATCCTGGTTTATCATGGCCCTTTAACAGCACTGGAAACGTTCCATCAAGAAATTGTAGTCTCATTATTTGCCATAGGATGGATTAGTCAAGAAAAGAAAATTCCTTTAAAGGCATTAACCTTTGCAAAAAATTGCAGATGGCTGTAATGACAATTTGCATGCCTTATCTATTAGACAATGTATGAAGTGCCTGATCCAGCAAAAATATCCATAGCCTTATGGACCATGCAAGCTCTGGATGCTGGTTCCACAGCAGGTGAGTTGACACATTCAGATGAAAGGTCAAAACTGCAGCAGAAAGCAAATACCTCGAATACAAGTTGTCAATGGACTCCCTGTGTCCATCTGTCACCACCCCTGGTCTCTAGACAGTCTCCCCACTGAAAGTCATGTGAATTACAAGACTCTCATTTCCCTGATCCCCTCCTCTCCTCTCTCATTCCTTTCTTCTGTTCCTCAGGACTGTGAACAATACACTGATTCTTCACAACTTATCTTCACCACTATCTTCTGCTTCCTTGCGCCTTAAATATGCATAGCCAACAATACACAAATCCACTGGAACAGCAATAACCTGGGTTTCAAAGCCAAATCACCAACTCAGGATAATTCATGATGATTCCTGTTTGTCCCTGCTGACAATAACTGCGTATTTCTTCATAACAAATAAGTTTTATTTTTCTAGACTTTTTAATATCATTACTCGAGTAATCAGAAGAGATCACCTTTGTCTAACTGTTCATTCTCATCCACTTAAAATACTTTGTGAGACAACTGACACAACTTTTATCTTCGTAGTACATTTCCTCTACAGCATCCCATTTGTATTTAAAAGTAAAAAGGAGGAAAACTTTGAAAAGATTTGAAAGTAGTTCATATTGGCTCACAGAAGTGCCTATTATCTACCTGCTCAAACAGTGTGTGTATGAATGATCCAAACCTACTGTGTCTACAAAAGTGGACTAAAAATTGAGGTTCAGGACACATCATCCTTTAAGATGGATTAGAACCATTTCCAAAATTGTGCATTTCATGAGGTGTTTCCCCATTTCTGCTCTGTCGTAGGTGAAAAAAAAAAAGGAAAAGAGAAGGCAGTAAAAAGTGAAGAAATACAAAGCACAGGTCATGAGGAACATTAAGTATTTGCCCTAGGTTCAGTTGTAATTTCCAGTTGGTTCATATCTAACTCTGTTTGTCAAAGCTGGATTCTTGCTTACATGGAGGATTTCTTAAAAAAGATGCAAGAAAATATTACTTTTCCTTGCTCTAAGTGCACACAAACATTTAATTTACATGTTCTAACTAGCTACTGTGCATGCACGTGCCTCGTTACTGCAATCAATCCTATCTGTACAGGTAATATTAAAAATCTGGTCATGTACATGGGATGCTTTAAATCAGACAATTAATTACTTTTTGGAGTGCGGTCCTTTTTCCAAGATGAAAGGAAATATATAAGTTAGTAAAGATATCTTATTACTTCTCCATAATACACAGAGCTTTAGGGAAAGATTAGGTTTATTAAGTCAGACTCACAATGCAGGCTTTCAACACTGCCATTTCCAATAAGTACACATTTGTTTAATATTAAAGTTCCCTTTCAAAACAAAGTAGTTAAGCCTACCCTCGCATTTATACATCTGCAGTTTGTTTGATAACTTACAACATAATTACACGCTGTCCTCCCACTAAATGCTGTATTCAGACTTATGAAACAAGGTGGTAAAATATGCACTGGAGTCTGAGTACTAAGCCCGTAATTTACCACAAGCACTAGGAAGAAAAGAAACGGAGGGGAACCCTGCTATTTAAACTGCTCAGTTATCACGTTTCCCTCCCCCACACATACAGTAGCATATAACCCATTCATATTTCAATTTTACATTTCCCAAACTGTCATCTTCTCATGTTTCAAGTTCATTTGAAATGCAATCTGTTTATCAGAGCAGCAGTGAATGCTTTTGCAGCTCGAGAGCGAGCTGTCTCCCCCAACTAACAAATAGGTCTGTGGCAAATGGGTTGGTGAAATAAAGCAGGCGTTGCGGGGTCAAGAAAAGTGCCCAGAGAGCTGTGGAGGGGAGAGGTGTTTAGTCCCTTTCTTACCTCACGTGTTCAAGCAGTGAGAGTGTGTCCTCCCTCTCTGTTGGAGGTGCAGCTAAAATAACTACATAAATTCCCAGGTAGAACTGGAGCATGTGGAAAATGAGGCCATTTTCATTTCAGCCAAGTTTGTCACAGAGGGTGGCCCAACCCAGGGGACATACTGAAGGGGCCAGTCGCCCAGCATCCTGTGGTGCTCACTGGGGGATGCCTCATCACCCCTATCCTTTCTCCAGGGCTGTTTGCTTGAGTAGAAAGCAGGGGTCCCAGGGTACCTGGGCTCTGCCCTGCCTTCCCCTCCAGCCCCAGTTTTCAAGGCCCTTAGGGCAGAAAGCTCTTGTGTTCCCCTTTCCTCAGGGACTACAAGCCATTAGCCAGGAACGGTGCTTTCAGGCAATCACATTCTCTTTCTTTTTTCTATTTTTTTGTCCATTTTACTATCCCATCATACTTAACCAGCAATCACAGGTTCTGAATTATGATTTTCTGTGATATGTATATGTAAAGCTCGCCTTGCAGCAGCGTCCTCAGAACAACTCCATTCTGTAAATACGCCGGTTCACTTGGTGCTGCTCAAGACAGCATTTGTCTCAGTCACTACCTACAACTGTAGCAAATTACCCAAAGTTTAGATTTTAAAAAATTAAAGTCACATCTTCACATATACTATTTACTGAACACATTCTGTTCTATAAAAAATAATGACTATTAAAGGCTTACTTTTTTTCACTATGTTTTTGCTACCTTCTTTGCTGCCCCCCCAAACCTACACCATAAATATCAATGAAAGCAGTCACTTTTGATTCCATTTTAAAATCTCTAAGCTACATTTGGTAGGTGGCAAACATGAAAGAAGAGTTCATCTGCTGTGAGAAAATAGGTAACACCAAAATAATATCTTAAATATAGATGTGTGACTTTCATAACAGAGGCAGATTTATCAAGGAAGGGAGGGAGAGAACATATGAAAAGCTGGGTGCTTTAGAAAACAAAATTCACTAAAGTATTTCTAGAAATTGAGCCTAAAAAATATAGGTCTGTCCCCACTCATTCTGGCGTATTGTGAAACACCAAGAAAATTAGAAAAGAATATTCCAACCCATTTGCACACTAAGCTTCCTCTTAGTTCTCATACTGCTGTACTCAAGGACACTCACCTCAGATTTTGTCTGAGCTTTCAAAGACAGAGAGATGTTTTCCTCATGCCACAATCCAGACTGGTTTTGTCAACAGGCTAGACAAGCAGGAAAAACTGGTAAAAACACAAACTACCAAGAAGCTATTGAAATCTGTTGAAATTTTGTCTCTACAAATTACATCCAAAGTTGCAGCCGTCCTGAGTCTACCTTCTATGTGAGGTAAATCAAAGTGGTATCTGACAACATGTGAACTAGTATGGGAACCTTTAAAGCACAATCTGAAAAGGTTACAGATTTCCTGCTCTGATCTGTATGGATGCAATACATAAAACACGACTAGAACATGAGGCTCCCAATAGGTGTCCCTGTTTCACTGCAGTCCTATTAGTTGAGCCAGAGCTTGTGTGGAACATTCAAGTCCCATCACCTCCTCCAGAAAAAATTATTAAAAGGTGTTAATGGAAGAGCCACATATAAATAAACAGACATAGAAACGGGAAAACCAGAGGAGTCCATGCTACTCTGTTTCTTCCAGTATTTTTTGCAAGCTCTTTTTCAAACTGTGTTGAAGAGATGAGAAATTCAGTGCAAGTGTTGCAACATCAGCAGAAAAATATGGCACTACTGTAAAATAAAGGATGTGGGGGAGCCTGTCAAGTGCTTGATTCTTAAAAAAATAAATCAGACTCATTTTTGCATAAAGTTCCTATATAAAATACACTACAATTTACGTATGTGTACCTCACTGCTATGTGTCAAAGCTGGCCACTTACACGTCTGAGCGCCTGTAAAATCTGAATCATAGCAGGTATGATTTATGCTTCTTTCCCTAAACCTTTCTCAAGAAAAATGTCTTCTTGGACATATTGTCCAATACTCCACCTGTCCTTCTCTTCTTTCCTCATCTATCAATAACCCAGAAAGTATTCTTCAATGCAGTGGTGAAACATTAGCTGTGATATATTAAGCCCACCTAGAAGATTTACATTCTATATGACACAGGTGTGTATTTGGGCATGTAATTCCTTTAGGTTTTGTATCATTGCCTTATTAACTTCTGTCTATAGCTCAAATAGCATCAATTAAGACGAGAATGTGATAATGTCCAGAAAAGCAAAGGAAACAGATTATAAGTAACTTCTGAAAAGATATTTCACATCCGTGAACTGACCCACCTGTCATGAAAACAAGAACAGGAAGGCACACACAACACTTTATTTTATAGTCTGCCTAATTATCCAACTGTACCTTTTGTCCTGTGTAATTAAGTCTGCTATGAAGGGAAGGAATGGTGCTTATAGCTAGATTCACAAGAAGCTCTACTGAACAGTGTGCCTTGATGATGGGCAGTGTTCTTACTTTTTCTTGATTCCTGCCAGTAACAGGAATCAGCCGCTGACAGATGTACTATGAGATGTACTATGATTCAGAGTTAAATTACTAGGTGGCTGGGTACTATATTGCCTATTGCTTCTTCAAAGTTCAACAGCAATGATCCTTGGCAGCAGAGCGCTCTCGTTTCCACAGTTAATGCACTGATTTGGGGTTTACTCACACTACCCTGCTTCACGGCGGCATCTTAAGTGCTCCATCATGGTAAGCTCCCAGAAAAATTGTGATATGACAACACAAGTGCAGCTAAATTCCCTTTGCAGTTCTTTGATCTATGGGCCTAAAGTGAAAGGTCTGGCCCTGCTGTAGCATTTCTCACCACTCCCAGACTGAAGCACCAGTTGTAGCATCCAGCTGCTATCTGGGCTTCAGTCACATCCCTTCTTCCTAGATACAGCTCTTTGCCAGAGGGATGGCAGAAGAGCTCCTACAAACCAGACAGATTATTCAATCTTTTACATCTAATGACAAAGGCAAAGGTGGATGCTGTCTCCACAGAACAGCCATATGTAAGGCAGAAGAGGTCAACAAATGCTGCTGCAAAGACTAGCAGTAGGAGGACATGGTTACATCTCAGCACACTGGGTAACCTTTGTGCTGGGTCTTCGTTGACCCAGAATAGGTTGGGAAGCCAAGGTCTGATGTAATGAAAGGTTGCAGCAGTGCTGGGAAGAGAAAGGGACTGAAATCATACGCAGTCAAGATTCAGAAACTTAGCTGCTAACACTTTGGCAAACTTGATTGAAGCTTAGGGAAACCCCAGTGCCAGGGAATTATATATCATTTGTCATATTTCAAGCCCTCCCTTTTGCCATTAGGAATTATTTGCTTCTTTTAATGTCATTATTATAAATAAATCTATAGCTCATGCAAAGTGGGAGCATGTTTATGAAAGTAATATTTTTGCATTGTCACTTATCAGAGCAAAACTGCACTAGAATAGAGACCCAATAGTTACATATTCACACTAATAAAAAGCAGAATTTTCCATGCCACCTACTGATTTCCCTGCTCATGGTGTGCAGCTCATAAAGAATTAACTGGGGTTAAGAAACTAACAATATTCAAGAATGAGTTTTCAATAATTTCAGACTCCATCAGTTACAGTAGAAGCCCAAACATGCTGTTAGACCTACAAAAATATATTCACAGGCTACATCCAGTACTACTGATGTTTTCTATTCATCATTAAATAAGTTATGAATGTTTCCCATTCATCATTAAGTAAGTTATGAATGAGGGTGGAGTGTGCTGAAGAGCTGTTAGGGAAAGCGACAATACCACAAAGTATTCATATTCAAAATGGATTGCAACAAGTGTGAGAAATACTAGAACATAGCAGTCAACAAACCAAAGATAAAGACGGTAATCTGCACCCCAAATGCTTCTTCAAAACAAGACTAATCAGACCTTTGCCAATACTTAACAGCCAGACTATTTTAGACAGTGTCAGCTTCACAGACAGTCACTAATGCTGACTGACATGCAAAGTGATTGTGGAAATATCAAACAATAGTCCGATTCCTGAGGTCCTTACTCATACATTTAACTCAGTTGTTACTAAGGCAATTTTTTTTATTGAAGTCAATCCATTCTGACACCCTGCTCTGAACGCTTGTTGGACTTGGCAATAATAATTCCTTCTGCTTCTTTTCATGTGTTATCCCTTCAGCCTTGATCCTTTCATCTGTGTCCCCTGTAGGAATGATGTGAAATCCCTACTCTATTTCCAATTATTGAGACATCTGGAGATGGCAGTGAAGAGTCATGACAACCAAAATAAAGCAAAGGACCCTAAATTTAAAATGCAATTTGACCTAATAATTTCAGAGAGAAGAGATTACTATGATTATAAATACATCATCTGATAATTTACTGGTTCTCGCTATCTGAAGTATTTTTAATTCAACGGAGCGCAAAATCTTTTCTCTTGCGGACATTTCGTATTTGAGTAATAACATTTAAATAGTGATAGACACTCAGGACTTTTTTTTGTTGAAAACACCTCTACCACTTGAGAAACAAGTAAATAAAAATCCCAGGTCTCTTTCAAACTGCTTCTACACAAATTTTATGTCAATTGAAATTTCAGTCAAGTAAACATGGGGTAAAAACCATAGATGTACAGACTGTAAAACTCATTTTTTTCTTTTCTGCAGAGCATCGATGATTATTTTTAATCTCTTATATAAAAAGTCCATGCAGCATAATTGAAAGAAAGAAAGCAGGGAAACATTACGTGATGGTTAAATTCAGGATTATAAAGAAATACTGACCACAAGCAACTTGGTGCCTGGCATCACAGGTCACGGTGAAGGCTACAGTCCCATCAACTCAGTAGAACATCTATGTTCTGTGTGTAAAAGGGGAGCATCAAGCACGTTTTGCCATGCCTCTGAGGCAAACTCTCTGTAAATAAGTGTATGAGCCAAATCGATTTCTACCAAAAATCGAGTACCCCGAGTCTTTACGGGTTTCAGGTAGCCCACTGTAACGTCCTTTTCTCCAGCCATCGTGTGGTGTAACATCAGTGCTCTGCTCTGTCACTTGTCAGCCGTGACCTCGTAGGCGTGTGAGGCACCCTGCTTGGATTCTCAGCAATCATCTCCTTTTAGGGTGAGTGATTTAAGGGTTCCTGGAAGGAGGGAGAAAAGCCTGCTTTATAAGCCCGTATCATGCTGTGCAACCAGCTCACAGCTTTGTGTCATGCAAACCTTAATCTCTTCACAACCTGTCTAGTTGCATCTTAGTCTGTTCTGAATATCGCTTTTCTGCTGAGGGATCTGGATTTCTCATGATCTAATCATATCTCCTGTCATCTCAGTATAGGTTATTTCCCCTACATGTTTATCATAGATGCATACTTCAAAATGTCAGCTAAAAACAATGTGACAATATCAGCAAAAGGTTTTGCTTTACCAAGTGCAAACAAACTAGCCTGTTGGGTATTCTAGCAAAATAGCATGGTCGTCTTTTCTAATCGTTAATCCTAATGTTTGCCTTTTCAGCGTGGCTAGTTGCTTCCTCCCTGCTTATCTCCTGAATCAGATAGCAACAGTATGTTTTTATACTGCACTGCATTTTTGTAACTCATGTAAGATGAAAAGTTGTTTCCGTGTCAAGATTTTTTCTGTCATTGACTACTATAAACGTAAGTCTTCATCCACTGATATTCACAAAGCATTTTTTTGTAAGTATCCTTGAATATACCTTCAAAAGCAATCATTCCCTCTTGCACAGAAATATAAAGGCCTTTCAAGTATATTACAACCAAAAGAGCACACATCCTTGGGCTCTGTGTGTGGTTCCTTCTTTCCACTGTGTTTTTATTTGAATGTTTTATTGATTTTTCCCCCTCAGATCCGAAACCATAAAAAACAGGAAAAAATATCTACTTGCAAGTGACAGAAAAGGAAAAGTGCAGCAAGAACCCATAACAAAGCCTGAAAGTTGGAGGAAGGATCCCAGTGAGACGATAGGATACAGCTCTGTGTATGTGGGGTAATAAAGAGCAGAACGAGCCTTCCTCACCTTTAACCCCACTTGTAGGAGGAAGAGCAAGGACAGCAAACCCAGGTCTCCCCAGTAAGCAAAGAGCCAGAGGGCAGGAAGAGAGACCAAAGTAAAGCAGGCACATCATTGGGCACAGCTGTCCTCTGAGAAACAGAAAAAAGCTCATTCTTTCCCCCAAATGGGAGGGAAGCAGGTGAGATACTGCCCTAAGGTCTGCTTGAGGAGGGGTGCAGCTATACAATCTTTATCCAGACACTTCAAAGCCTGCAGTGTTGCCTTCAGTTAACACATTACCATGAACGCATTATAGCACAGCCATCAACCTAACACAACCATTCACAACCAAGCAAGGCAAGTACTTCATACATCATCCTATCTAGGGCTTCGCCTTTAAATCCTCTTATTTCACTACCTCAAAGGCACCTCAGTGTGTCCTAGTCGAACTGGCTGCACCATTTATCAATAACAGCAGCAGCTGCTGCCACATCTTGCAGTTACTCGGAACTGTAGCAATCCACCTGTAAGGAAACAGTGAAAAAATCAGCAAGATTGTCTCAGATCTCCACAGCTAACAAAGGCAGGGCACTGGTTTAGTGAGACCAAGAGCACTCTCCAATATGGCAAATTTAAATGAATGTGACATTGATTTCTCCTGTAGCTCTGTTCTGTAATTAAAGCCATAACGAAAGGCTCTGTTTTTCTCAGGCAAATTCTCATTCCAGTCAGAGGAATCTATCCAACGAAAGACTGGGGAAATCCGAGCAGCAGCCCAAAGATTTAACCCTACTTGCTTTATTTCTAATCACTCTCTTTTAGAAGGATAATTTAAGCCACTTGACATGTGAGGTGCCGCATACGTGCTCTGACCTAGGATGAGAAAGAAACAAGATAACCTTCTCTGTTAGAAAATAAAAATCGTGAACCAGAAACCATGATCTCATCTTGGCTTCTGCAGCGTGCCCTGATTAAAAAGGAAATCTTTCTTCCGTCCACAAAATGAGACAAATGAAGCCTACAAGGCAGCATTCAGAGCCCGAAAGTTACAGTGGCGCAGCGCATGAGGCGGCTGCAGCCAGCATAGGTGCCCAGACCTTCCTGTCCTCCTCCCCCTTTGTCACCCGTCCTCCCCCTGCTCTCCCCACCTGCCCTCATCACCCCCTCCCTGGCCCATCTACACATGGGCAGGCAGAAGTTTCCTCCACCGCTGAGAACTGGATTGCTGCCCTCATTTATTTGTCTCCTTTTTTCTTAAGCACTGGAGATGACCGCATGGGGTTGTCTTTGTCACATCCTTACTGCTGCCTTTTGTAATTACAGGACACTGGTCTCCCTGTGTATTTTCAAATACAGTTTAAGGATTAATGCTATTACATATCCTTTTTTTCGGAGAGAGCTCAACTCTTTTCTCCATACTGTCATGCATTTACAATAATCTCTGAAATGTCAACTGTGGAAGGTACAGCACCATCAGAAGCAATCTTCGATTAGTAGTGTTATTACACTGTGATATCAAAGTGTCTCTAAAATAATGATAAAATCTTAATGTTTAAATCTTTTCTCCCTTTTGTAAACATTCAGAGGTCATTTAACACAGTTTAAAAATAATGGAATAGGTCAGTCTAGAGGCAAAACAGTTTGAGAAGCTATCCGCCTATACAGCAAAATGCTAATGCCCTTTGTAATACAAAGGCAAGGGGGTTGTTCTCTTTATTGCCTAATGTTTTGTGCTTTTTCAGACCCGGGTCCAGAAGTATTTATCTTTCACCTCAAAATCTGATTGCTGTGCTAATGCTATTTAAAACTAAATGGAAGAAAATTATATTCTCCACAAGAATTCGATTGATTCCTTTCTTTGAATAGAAAAAGAAATAATAGTAGTTTTTATTCACACAAAGTCCTGTATAGAAACCTCTGTGTTTAAATCCCATTGGGCCTCTATAATTTGTTATTAGCTATTGGTTATAGCTGAGATAAATGCAAGGGAACACTATTTATGTAATTGTAAGCAATGTCACATTTGGATTTGGGACTCAGACCTCCTACAGCTTTCTGAAAATCATTACTCTTTCTCCAGTTTGCTCTTTTTCCTGCAATCCTTTGAGTTTAAGCCAAACAGGAGCACTGTTCTCAGTCACAGGAAGAGTCAAATTAATTCTTGGAGTGAGCAAAAAAAGAGAATTCACTATGCAGCTGTATCAACCTCATGCACAATGTTTAAGGTGGCATTTGAGGAACTAAATGTGCTGAAATATTCAAGAATTATTCAAGTATTCAGTGACCCATAGGATGCCTGCGTGAACAAGAACATTCTTGACAGAGATGTCCAGCATGTTTTCCTGACTTCTGACAAGCAGCAGTCCAAAGGAGATGGTTTAATACCACAAATGACGCTAATTCTCTATTTTTCTCATATGGTCTCATGATCTTCCCCACCATGCTGATAGTATGCACAATGTAACACAGGACAATAGAACCAACTTACTGATTCGCAACTACAGAGGAATTCAGTTGAAATTTTTAATAATTGTGTGTGATGCTCAGATATCACCTTCCCAGATGAGGTAGGAAAGCAGTTGAGTACAAAGATCTCATCCTATTACGCCCTTTCGATCATTATCATTAGTGCATCAAGAAATCCACAGAGCAATTTATAGGATTTCTTTTCAGAGAATTGTTCAAATAAATCTCGGATAAATGTTTTAAGTTTTAGCGCATTATAGAAATCCAAAGCCATGTTTGCTTTGCATGAAATAGGTGTCTAGAACAATAAGGATTTTTTGCATATGCAGGTACCACAATTATATGTTCTTATAGCTTATATATAGATAGCTAATTGAACATTCACTTAGGAGTTAAGTTTACATGCCCCAGTTACAGAAATTCTGCATTAAAATTAGGTACTTAATTGCATACTCAAAGCCCTGACTTTCTGTTTGTAAATCTGATCTTTATTGGATTTTCCTTCGATTAACAGATTCCCAAAGCACCTCAGCCACTCTATTGCAAGTATTTCCTTCACCTGCCCAATCTTTAACTTTTATCACAGCTTCCTTGGGGCAAATACATTGTTTACTATCTCAAAGCATGTTGCAGCACACCTGATCTTTTTGTTTGCAAAACCACAAGAATCCTTCTGTAGATCTCACAATTACCACTAGCAAGGAACAGTCCCTTCATGTGGAAGAAATTAAAGCCTGAATTCAAGCCCAGGGTCTCTAAAGCGGGACACACATGGGAAGAAAGGTTCCCAGCTCCTTAACCTCCTGGATATATGTGCGAACACCAGGCATAATGCAAGCTGTGGCAATTTTTTTCAAAGCAACAGAAGTCGTCACTAGCTGAATCTGGACCGTGACACAGACGTTACAGTCTCCTCACCCAAAAGAAGACGGTGCCTCTCCGGGCTCAATATTTTACACGTGAATTCAGATTTGGACCTCCAGAACCAAGAGTACCAAACAGTCTTACATATTTTTCCTGCTTTTGATGTATGCTACAGTCCACTAGGAACAGTTCTAAAATAATTATATTTCATTTCATCTCTCGTCAGACAACAAGTTAGCTTAGCACATTTTAATGGAGTGGTGCACAGTGTCTCTTTCACTTAATGAGACCACATTTTGATGAGAGACTCTAGTGGGTTAAGGAATCATAACCATAATGAAATCCAAGGTTTGGGGTTTTGGTTCATTAGGCAACAAGGATGGCTCTTCAGAATACTTGCTTCGAAAAAGAAATACAGATGCCAAGATTTTATATCCCTCTGGAGAGTTTTTCTGTGAACTATCATTAGTGAAGAAATGTACTTGGAGGGAGAGGAAAGAAAGGAGGGATTAAAGAATTCAGCTGTGCCACAATACATTTATCCATCAAAACAGGATAAAAAATTGGTTTCTCAGTCCTGCAAAGTAAAAACAGTCATGAATCTATTTTGATAATCTTGAACCAGATAAAGAGCCATTTCTATTTCCAAAATACCAGTTATCTTGCATACATTAAAGGTGTCGCACCAGTTGACAGTTACATGCATCCCTTTCCACCACGTATACAAAAAATATAAGCACGAGATATGGGCAGCATGCGTATCGCCAACCTCCGACAGATGTTTTCCTAGAAGAAATTAGTATTGTGCCTGCAGCAGGAGCAGACAGCAAGAAAAAGGGGACAAATCAGCAATTTTGCACTATATGAACCTACCAACACTGCATTCTCGCCTCACAATAAAAATATTATGAAGAAAGAACTGAAGGGTATTTGTGAAACATTTGATGTATTTTCATATCAATTCTCCTTACTATTATAATTTGCATAAACTAGCAGTCATCCTGATAATAGAAGAGGATGGAAAGGTTATGGGTTATCTTGCCCAGAGATGGGTCCTCTGGGAAGGTAAGCCAAAAAGCTGTACAAGTTTGGGGAAGGCTGAAGCGAACCAGACAAATAAAGGCAGGAGTTTATCTTCTGCTGTACTTGTATCCATGCTTTCCCCAGGAGCTAAACCATACGCTTGCAATACCAAATAACTGTGCTCATTTTAAAATTATTAAGTAGCACAGGAGAAGAAGAAAGGGGAGTTTAAGTACTGCAAAATAAGCAATATGCCTTCCATTAGCAGTAAAGGGATGTTATGAAATCAGAATGGAGAGCTGCAAGCCCTGGACATTTTCTTACTACAACAAAATGCAGAAAGTGTGAACTTGGAGTCTGTAAGAGGCTCTCTGGGAGCTCTGTTCCTCCTTACATGTGCATGCCATGGACCGCACAAAATCTCACAGAAGAAAATATGATAATGCCTTCAATTTGTGAACTACGAAAAATGAAGTGCAGTGGTTATAGTCGAAGCATTCATTTCAAAGGTTAATATGCAGACTGTATTAGTCCTCCCAGGCATAATCATTAAGCAGAAATGATGATTAAAAGTCATAATACGTAGTTTGTTTTTTTTAATCCCACACTTGACTTTGATCAGCATATCAGATTACAAGGCATGCATAATCAACAATATTGTAATTAAATTGCATCAAAGATTGCTGACCTTTTGGTGCAATCTTTCGGGTAAAATTCACAGTACACAAACATGCTTTAATCTATGTGAAACATTTATCATGCACAAAGAAAGGTAACTTTTTGACATCAACATAATTAGCCCTGGCGTATTGACTCTACATGTCAGCCCTTGGCTGTGAGCTAACTTGTGTGAGATCTTGACATAATCATGTTAAGTGCTGCCAGTTTGCATAGCTGCCATGGATTAAAGAAGAAAAATGATATCAACAATGTAGGCGTATGTTCTCTGCCGCATGTTAATGAAGCCATTTGCACTAAAAGTGTTGATATTTAGAATTTGCTTTGTTTTAATTATGAAAACAATCAATATTATAGAATCTTTGTACTTTTATAAATAGGCCATTAATTAACCTATTGATTATTGCAGAGAGCGAGAGAAATATTCTTCCTGAAAATGTATTCACTTTTTCAAGGTCTTCTCTATCCCTTCTAGAATGCTGTGATCTACTGGTAGAATAAAATTGCCTTTTTACCATATGAGTAAATAGCCATAATGGCTACAGCATAATTTACAGATTATTTTGGTTCTCCTTGAACCAAGGTCTGAAAGCTGCTAGAGCCACCTGATAAAAGAAACTTGCCATCAGATGAAATTTGGATTTCTATCCACAGAAAACACTGGATTTCATTTCTCTCAACTTTATCTGGAAGTTGCATACTGACAACAGGGACCTCTGAAGACTTTTCAACCTGGCCTGTCTCCCGCCTTTTAATTTGCATACTTGATACCCTGAAATCACCTTCTGAGATCTTAGAGCAGTGCTGTTTCTCCTAGCAAGGAGAGATAAGAGGATGTACTTTACACATCCCTTAAGCCTGATAGCATTAAAATGCTGTATCTTGGCATCTGTAAAAACTTCATTGCAAATGTAACACTGTGGGTTTTAATACATGCAAGGTTATAACTATCCAATTTAGATTTTTTATTATTATTATTCTAGATAACACAGGATAAATGCTTATTTCAGCATATGTCTTGGAGCTTTGATGATCCGGGGTCAGGCAGCAAATTTTACCACATGAACACAATAACCATGAGACCACAGTTTAAGGTACTGACTAAGACACAGTTTCAAACTTCTCTATTTATATCACACACAGAGAAAAGTTTGACTGCTGCATATAATATAATGATATCATAACCATGAGCTACAAATTCAGCATCAGCAACATCAATTTTAAAAATTCAGCATTATCCTTTATTGCTATAAAATACGCTTACAAATGCTAATCAGTTATAAAATGACATAGAGTTAGGAACTGGCCAGCTCCAGAATTTTAAATGTGCCCACATCCTGGTGCATTGCAGGGTGACTAGTTTTGAATGCCTAGATCTGAACACACTCTAGGGTCCTTAGCCAAGTGCCAACTTGGACTTGAATTAATTTTATTTCTGTTTAGGACTTCATTAAAGTAAAACCATGTTTTTGCCAAGATTTAAGCAGCAGAGAATAGAAAATCACATAAGAACAGATGCTTTCCTAGTGCTTCTACCATTTAAAAAAATCTGATTCTGAAATCCTTGCAGTGAGTGGGTGCTGCTGATCCCAACCGAGCTCTCGCATTGACTGAACATGCACTGTTCTGGTTACAGACCTCATCTGGAGTTGAATCCTGTTACAGTGACTGTCTTCAGAGTTCTTTTCTATATAGACTTAAACATTGTGTACTTACAAAGTACTCTACTAATTGCATGAATTTTATTCCTTTAAAAGTAGATCTGAAAGTCAGTTAAATCTTTCAACAAAACTGATCCTTCCAAAAAAGGAGAAGCGGAGCATCCTAATAACCTGGGTCCATTCTGGAATAGATGAAAGGGAGGAATTGTGTAGCTCCCTTACACAAAACATTTTTAGGGTACTTGCTAGACTCTTGTTCTTATCTTCACAGACAAAGCAATATTCATTTGCCTAAAAATAGGTATTTACTGCCATTGGGAGATCTTTGGATTGCCTACCTTGCATCCAGCTGCCATTCCAGAAGCCCATGGGTCTCTTGTCAATCCTATGCCATCTCTGCCAAAGCCACGCTGATATCACAGATGCCTACAGTGTCCCCACTGGCACTAGACATCTTGGTGTGGGCAACCGAAGTGAGCCCCTAACGACTGTTCCAGTCACATAGGCTAGGATTCTGCATGGGATTAAAACACATGTTTTCACGTGTCTACGTGCAAACTAGGTGCCTAGGCTCCTATTGTAGTCAGTGGAGAGCTAGTGAAAATAGGTGGTGGAGACCGGGAGTCTTCTAGCAGATTAGCTTGATGTGTCTTTAGGAGCCAGCAACCATACTTACTGCAGGCTCAGTTCAGTTGCCTAAAATTGTTGCTTTTGGCTACCCAGATGCACAAATGTGGTAAAAGTAACATGAGACACATAGGAAATCGAAGCCCTTGTGGATTAAAAACTTGCAGCAGGGAAGTCAGAGTTTCAAATAGCACTAGATAACTACATATAAGCAACTGAATCAAGCCCTGCTGATTTTACTGGGATCTTAGACTCCCAGCTGACATGCAGACACCTACTTTTAGGTACCTGATCTGGAACTAAATCCAAAAATCTTGTCCAAGGGCAAATTCCTCTTCTACGGCCCAGTTTGCCAGTACCTCTCACTAGTTTAAATGAGAAGGAGCACAAAATGTAAATTAAACTATTTTGATGTACAGCTGAGAGAAGAACCACCTGTTTGGCTTCTTTTTCTATTACAGTCCAGTAATAATATAGATTTTACAATTCCACAAATCATAGGCTTACTCTTGCCACTCTAAGCATCAAATCAAACCCAATTCCAGATTAAGACTCAAACATCAAAGAGGTACTTCCACTACTCCTCCTCCTCCCTGAACAGTATCTTGCTCTGCTATTTAGGGCATTATCTGCACAGACCACGTAGACCAAAGCAGGTATCTGCAATGAAATGTTTCTGTTCTGCCTCTTCCACTTATTCTGCTTTTGCTTGTTCCTTAGCAGAAATGAACCCTTCAGAAAGAGCTGTTGACGTGCCTTTCTATTTTGCATTACGCTTATAAAAAGCTCTTCACAAGCAATCTTTACAGTACCAATATTTAGTGAAATGGATTTCTTTTACTTTTTGCATTACTGCACAGGTTATTGGTTCTGGGAACTAAATTTAATTTATTTCCAAGTATCTCAGGCATTTCATACATCACTTTAGTATCCCTTTCTCTCATCATGAACACTAGACATATTTATACCTACAGGGCTCATGATACATCTTGGACATAAAGAACAAGTATTCTTTCTGCCGCAAAGAGAGAACCTAATGCTCAAAAAAAAACCCACTATGAAAATGTTCCGTCATCTTCTATGCACAGGTATTAATTTTAAAAATACGCACTTAGTTAGGTATAAATAAATATTAATTACCAGTTTTCTCTGGGGATCTGTGTCTGTTTCTGGCTACACTTGATACACCAACAGCTTTAGATTCTCTGACGGGACATGTATGTAATCCCTTGCTCTTACTTCGCCAGGACTTCAAGGAGCCCTAGATGACACAAATAGCTGGCACCAAATAACAGGTATAGGTATCAAAAACAGGGCTAGGCGATCCACTAATTTTTTCTGGCACTATGTTGTGCATCAGCATAAAAGGTGTCACTACTGAGCATAAGCTTGTAATTCCTCTTGATCGATCAACTCCTGAAAAAAATCATTTGAGATGTGATACCAAAATGTGCTTTAAGGGATTCCTCTAACTTTCAGAATTTTTCAAGCCGCAATAGCTGAATCCCTTGAAATGTAATAACATTAGAAAGTTTTCCAAGTGGTGTCTTAGCCAATCTCCTTTTTTTCGCCAGTTGCTTTGCTTAACCAGAAAATGCTGAATGTTCAAGACAGAAACTTCTAGGTCTCCTCTGTATCAACCCCGATTTTCCTTACCTCTTTGATCTGTACTGAAAAACAACATCAACATTGTGAACATTCCAGGTCAGTGCATGGTTCACATCTGGTATTCCAGACTAGCTTTTATACCCTGCTAGATAATTTTCATATCGAACTTCAAAATATTCTTCAATTGCTGATTCCTTCCTTCCTAGCATTGTTAAAGCTCCTTGTATGTATTGTTTTAGGCTTACTTGTCATGTCCTAAATCTTTTTGACCTATGTTTTTCTACCTTTGGGTAGCAAATTTTAATTTCTAATGTTTCTGTTCAAACATGAAGAAATCTACAACCCAAAACTTCGATTTCCTGATATCTCATCTGCACACTGGGCACCACTTAGCCTTGCTCCTGAGCAATCAAGGAGAGTTTTTGCCTGTATGGTAGTTTTTTAGAACCTTAGAAAAGTTTTAACTCTTTCCCAATCAAAGTCTGCCAGTGTAGGCAGGTAATTTTGTGTCAGGAGGCTCAGCCTTTGAGCCATTCATTTCATTAAGATCAGAGTTTTCCCCTACAACACAGTAGTTGATACTTAATCAAAGATATCAATTAACCATAGATGTATGTGCCAAAATGTATTCACTTTAGATTACCCAGCTTTTTCCTGACCACCATTATATAGATACTCTATTTATAATTGGCAACCTGCATGTACTCGTTCTATCAAATTCTTTATCCAGACATTTAAGCTTCTTTTTAAATCAGATTTTTCTCAAAGTGTGTTTATATATGTACGCTTTATGACTTTTGTAATAATGTAGACCCTACCATAACCTGAATCAGATTTGCCAAAATTTCTTGCCTCTTACATTTTCTCATCCTGAATCCTCTGATGTAAGACATTTAATTTCGACACCAGCATGCAAGCTATACGTTGTGATATTACAGATCAGCTTCTTTCTGATACGCCACCAAATGCTTATCAGAAATGCAGTTAAACAGAATATATGGTCACATCTTTATCTATTGATTCAGTAATTCATTGGAGAAGCCAGGCAAACATTGTCAGAGTTTGCTCTTTTATAATTGTTTCTAACCACCTCTGTTAGACTGTGAATTCTTCCAAAAATTTCAGCCTGCTTTCGATATGCCTGCTACACTCTTTTGGAGGCTTATGATTAAATCCTGCATAGCAACTGCTCCCTATATACTCACTCACTGTCAGGAGGTTAACTGGTAGATCTGCATTCACCACATTTTCTCCCAGTCCCTAAAGCCCTCATTCCCTCTGCAACGATAAACGGAGACCTTAAGAGCACCGCTTTAAGTACACACGACCCTCACTTCCATCTCTGCGTGAGCTTTCTGTTGACTATTCCCTAACCACCACATGCAGCAAAGGCACTTACATTCGGCTGTTGTTCATGGCACTGTATGCCTGCTGAGGGGATGGAAATGCCTAGGTCTTCTTTATAATAGCTACTGTCAGTGCAAAGCCCGCTAGACAAAGCACAATAATTTCGCCTCATAAAGAATAAACGCTGCTTTTCATGTAGAGGAAGGAAACGCAGCTAAGCCCTGAGCATCTTTGCTATTCAAATTCATAGCGATCTTTGTACCCAAAAATTGTATCAAGTCTGAAATTTCTTATAACTAACTTTGGTTTTATGAGGATTTCAGTCATCCGTCATGACCTTCAGAAAATCGGAGTTTACCTATACTTATTTTTAGACATGAAGGAAAAGAGGATTTCATTTTAACAAGCTTTAGAGAAAAACTTGTGAAGCCAAAAATAGTTTTCAGTAATAATATGCTGAAACTTCAAAACACTTTATGCTAAATCCTTAAAATACTAGATGGTAAGTTTTTACTATTTTTGTTACATACGGAGTATATATTTGGATCAGAGTGCTGTGGTCTTCATAAGCATGTTGCTGCAAAAGTCAGTTTCAAACTCATCATGAAATGTCACAACAAGGAAGTGCCTCATTATTGTATGAAATTTGTTTACTACTTTATCCATAAATCACTATTTCTAGAGAGCATATGATAAGATGTACAGCACCTGAAGTTAATTTGCATCACTGAGCAGCAAAGATAGGTAGATACGTACATTCTTATGCATAGATGTTCTGATCTCCATTCTCTTTTTCAGTTACTTATATGTCTGAAAATTGTTTCTTAGTAATATTTTTTACATTTCAAAGATCTTTTAATCAAATCAAACTTGTGTCAATTTTACTGAAATCAAATTACTGATCAAATTTGACTCCTCTGTTGCCGGAAAATAAATTAGTAAGTCTCAGTGTGGTATTACAGGTGAAAAAATATACATGTAAAGACATTCAATTTGCCAAGAATCTTCATGTAATACAGTTTTGGACAAGAGTGCTGTCAAATTTAGTTCCTCATCGGCAGTCTTCAAAATTGGCTTCTTCCTTCCAGTAGAACTAAGAAAGCAAGTTTCCGCTTCCTACACTGGACAGTTCATTTTCTCTATTGAGGAATAAGGGGAAAGTGTGAAAAAAAGGGTTAGCAATGAAAATTTTAAAATGTAATATCATTAATTTTGACATCGTATCTAGGCTCATGGACAGCTTTTGTAGTGACTGAGATGACTCCAGATTATGTACAATCTGAACAGCATTTTAATATGTGGTAAGTCTACTTTAAAATTTAAATTATTATTTTTCTTTGAACGTGACTTATTTTGCCATCTCAATATTATTCAACGAAATCCCAAACTGAATATCATCTACAATATATCAGTATATTCTACCACAATTTATTGAAAGATATTACAAAGATTTAAGGTCTTCAGAAGTATATACACAATCTGGTATTTCCTACCAGTCTGAAGGGTTGATTTTTCAACCGTAATAATCCCTGATAAACATAAGTTCTCCAGAATGCATGAAAAGAAATCCCTTTCATACCAATAGCTAGTATCTTCCATAGAAAGATTTATATGCACTCTTCTAAAGCAGCATCTTGTTTCACAGTCTTAAACTAATGTTTGTCTTCTAAATAATATACGATTAGTAGATATTATGCCAAGAATAAATGTACTGCATGAAACTATAATAAATCTGTAAACTTCAATCCTTGCACAATACTCTACCAGAATACCTTGCAGCAATCAATAATACGTTTCACACTATCAATGAATAGCATAACACAGTGAAAGATGCATGGAAGTCTTTGCTATACTCAATAAATTATGCTTCATAGCCAAATATTGTTTGTAGAATAGGCTGCATCACAAACAACTCCTGGGAACTATAAGTTCAGGATCATTTCTATAATATCTGCAGATATATTTATGACAACTCTGGAACATAAGGTTCCAAACTGATTCGATACCTAAACAAATTGGAACAAATGTTATATCAAGGGTATTTTCTTTATCATCAATAAACCTGACATATAGTACACCACAGAATTATGCTAACAAATATATTTTCAAGGATGATCCTAACTGCAGGTAACAGAACAGATCTTGAATGTAAATGTTTTTACGCAGTGGCAAGAGCAAACTTAAAGAACACTCTCTGACATTTATACTCTCTATCCAAGGTAAACATAACTTTTCCCTAACTTTCCCTGACTACTAGTGGCAAGGTTTCTTTATAGCGCAAGTTAACAAAACTATTGTAGCTGTGCAGGTACTTCAGATGAGAAACATCACTTATCTCAGCTATTCAAACCATATCTAAATCACCGTGCCTGCCTCTCTTAGGAAGTAGTAAAATACTCCCTGTGATAAGCCCCTGTTAATTTTTTTCAGCTGTTTCCCACTGCTTCCAGAGGGCAATTATATTTACAACACAGCAATAAGCTCATGGCAACAGTTTAAAAAAACAAAAAAAAAAAAACCAAAAACCCACACAACAGAAAACAAAGAAAACAAAAGCTATTTCACGGAGGAAAGGAAGTCTCCACGCCCAGGGAGTGTAGACCAAGCTACAAGTTGAGAACTTCTGTTTCATGTACTTCTGCTAATATTTCAGGTCTACAGAAGGAAATAGCCACAATGAGTGGCTACGCATCTGCCTACTTTTTTGGCTGCCCTACCACGGTCCAAAGTGGGCCAAAGTAGTAGTAGTCCAAAGCCCTACCACAGAGTCCGGCCACAATGCAAAGGCAAACTGGGCAACTCAGAATACAACATATAAAATCAGCATCCCAAACAGCAAAACTTCAGCAACAGTCCCTTTCTGAAGAGGTGAAAGATGCATGTTTGAGGAAGGACAGTAAGCAAGGGTCTGAACACTGGATTCTCATGGTCTGGGTAAGTTCTATAGATGGTAAATGAATCTATAAGAAGGCCTTGTTTTGAAGGGAAGAAGACGTCTCTGTGATGTTCTGTCTCCACAGTTTATGTAGCAGACAATCTTTCAGGTAAGACAAGCAAATGAATGCCTTTCCATTGGCCTCATCTGTAGGCATGGGCTTTGTATTTGGTGTGGTGGTGCACACAGGCACCCCTATTTGGGCTACTTGCTGCTTGGTGTGATTCCCTATCCCTGTGTCACATACCAAACTAGGAGAAGTCAGGCACGGATTGGGAAAGACAAAGGACCAGAGCATTCCTTTAATGCGCCTGGCTCCTGCTTCCCCTGTTGCCTGGAAATAGTAATGACAACCAATCACCCCCTCACAGCCTAGTACATCTGTACCTGGGTCATGGCCCAAAGCGGGGTGATACCAGAACTCCAAAATCTAGCAAGTTCTGGATTTGCACAACTAGTGGAAAGCACCAGAATATCCCATTGTCTGAGTTGGGCCACAGTGGAAAAATACTTGACAAAAGTCAATTATCTCAGACCCTGTAAGTAGCAATTCTAGCGAGACTCTGAGCCCTTCTGGATCACAGCGGACTGTCACCAGCATCCCTCTGAGTTGGGACACTGCTCAGGCAAACACCTCAAGGATTAAAAGGCCAGGGCAAGTCAACCCCTCTCGAGTCTCAGTTATTGCCCACTGAAGAATGCCGATGTATTGTGAGTATTTACTCCAAACTCGAAGAGGGAAATCTTAACTACAGGCTAGTCTCTCTCTTTCATCCTCCTCTCTATACACACATTAGCTCTAACGAGTGTGGATGCTCTTATACTTTACTGGATCCAAATATTTGTCTGTGCACATGTAAAACGGGGCACGCATCGCCTCATTGGAGTCACCTGTTGCGAAGGGACCTTTGTCCTAGCAGTTAAAAACTCGGGTGTGGCTGTGTGTGCAACCCCTCAAGTGGTGCGAGGTTGCACATTTGTGCTTATATGTGTATGTATTGATTTGGGATACCTTGTAGTAAGCTAATGTGAATCTTGCCATTTTTAAGTCTGTAATTAAGTCGCTGTTCAATTATTTTGTTAAATCATCTTGCAAATCCTTAAATCAGTTAATGATTAAGTGCTTCTAAAACTTAACCTCTTGATCTACCTCAAATCATTAATAAATTTTGAATTCCTACTAAATCATAACCATGTCAAATATTCCCATCTCTGACGCTTGGTGTTCATTTGGATCAGGGCTCAAACATGCAGGTCCAAAAGCAGCTTTGATTGCCTTAGAGACCGAGGTGTCATCTCTCAGATTTAGGGAAAATCTGAGGGAAGGGAAAGAAGAAGAGAGGATTTCAACAGCATTGGACAAGAAAACCGTCCAAGCTATTCTGTGAACCCCATCTCTCAATATACATGGGTATCAATTCTCAAAATTACTTCAAGAGACCAAATAAAGAGCATGATGAAATTCACCAAAATTTCCATTGGAAATGGACAACGTCTATGATATAATATTCAGTTGTAAAAGCACAAGATTACAAAGATAATGAACTTCAAGCATCTGTCTTGTTCACCTACCAGTAGTTCTCACCAATTATTCTCAGTATTATAGTGATATTGTAAACCACTGAAGAGAAAAAAAAAAAAAGAATGTAAGCAGTATCTGCTAGTTATTACAATAAAGTCAGAGCAGGTGAAACAGAAAAAAACAACACATGCACTGAAGTAAGAAAAAAATTACTAACCTGGCTATCACTATTGCTGCTAAATCTTGTCGAATTGGAACAAAAATAGGCAAATGACACCCAAAACTCAGGTGATACAAGAGATATAAAAAAGAGATAGTCCTAAGTCACTTGATAGTCACCTGCAGGTGAAAACCACAGAAATCCCATAAGAAACGGTGCGCAAAACCTACCCTGCTTAGCTAAAAGCATGTCCACTCAAACGCAACCCTTTTAAAGGACAGGAAAGAAATTGCTAAAAAATTACTGTTGAAGTGCAAGCAATGTAAAATATGTTTCCTGCTGTTTGTAATGCTAGACAATGGAATCGGTTCCAAAATATCAACTTCACTTTTAGTATTTAATGTGATTTATTTGCTACGAGGCATCAATCAATTTGTTAACATCAGGCCTAAAGGCTGATTTCTTGCTCTTTTTGCTTGGTTCCTTCTTTGACCATGTTTAGAGCCCCAATGCTAACCAAGAAAAAAAAGTGAGAAATATTTGGCTTATAGTTTTCAAACAATTTCCTCCAGCACAGTAGCCTGTACACTTTACTAAATTGTTGTTTCATTTCAGGTGTCTTAAATATTTAAATTACAGGACCAAAACTTAATGGTTTTTACTTAATTTTGCACTATAAAGTCAGACAAAGAGCAAGCTATATTTGCCAGCCTGGAGAATATTGCAAGATTTCAAACTTCCCGTTGTCCTCAATTGATACAAGGAAGCAAAATTCTGAAATTTTTTTCTAAGTAGAACTTTTTTTCCAATTGTCTTTATGAATCAATGTTTAAATATAGACATCAACAAGACTTTAAATACATTTGATATCTAAGCAAAAATTATTGTTTCAAAGTGAAAACTTTGTGTTTCAGATGTATCAAAAGAGGACTTGTGAAAATACTCAAAGAAATGGATTGTATCCATTTTTTCCACATAAGAGTTTAATAGAATTATTATACACAGGGTGAAAGAAAGGCTTTGCTCAAAGCAAAGGCTTTGCTGTCATAAAGCAAGTGCTTCAGCATTTTTTTCAAACTGGTCCTAATTCCAAGGAATACTTGTAAAGACTGAGCATTTCCCTCCAAAGCAATCACGTTTTGGACACATTTTCATTTTCAGATCAATAAATGTGTTAGCTATGTCGAAGGCAGGTTTGTTTTAGGTAAAAGCCAAGTGGGCATTTGTTTAGGTCAACAGACTGGCAGGAACAGCAAAACCAGCCATTACCTCTCTACCTACTTTGTCGACTGCAAAGCCCTGGAAACCCAAGATACACGCTGCTGCTGCTGCTGTAGAAGGACAAGTGGGAATACACTGGGCACTGCTCTTTGTTGCTGGAAGAGCCTCCACCACCTCAGCAATTGCTTGTGACAGCAAGACCAGTAAACCTTGTTCTCTGTAGCTCAATCTGCCTCATGCTCCCACCCTTCTCCCCGACTCACTGCTCTTCTCCTTCCTGCAGGACAGCGGGGCAGAACCAGAGCTCCAGTACTGATGCAAGAGAACCTCAGTTTTGCCTAGGCCTCTGAGAACTCTGTATTCACACTCACTTGTCACGTCTCTTCCTTGAGGCACTACGTGATTGCTGGAACATGGGCCTTTGATGGAACACGGGCAGACTTCCTTTGAACCCAAAATACAGCACAGATAAAATTGAAGTTACTAAAATCAGAAAAGCAGTAGAGGAAAACCCTACCTAACCCACTTAGGTTTCAGGGAAAAGCCTCTCTCTAATTACAGATGTATTACTGAGGAAATGCAGGAGCATCTTTCTCTTTACTGAGCTGGCTGCCTAGATAAGTCACTTCTCATTAACAATTCAGAAAGATGCACTAATGTCTGAGACCTCAGAGGAGCCTAGATTTCTAGCTATGCTCTGAGCAAACTTAACTCATTCCGATTGCTTTGAGTTGCATGAAAAGCCATGGCAGTGGACGGTACTCACTTCTTACGTAGCCACTGAGTGTTTGAATCGCTTGCCCAGCTTCAAAAGAAAGGGCACCAAGTACTTTCATCCAAAAAGCTGGTATTGAAGGCACTGTCTAGTATGCAAAATCCACGGAGACAGTGCAAGTGAGAGCTCTCATGACTCCATAACAGCATAGGAATACTACGCTATTTCTTAGGTAGCATCCTGCAAATCTTGCGTTGCAGAGATACCTAAGTGTCCACAGCAATCCCAGGCTCTGATTCCTGGCTTGATAGAGGAGTGTCGCTTGTGACATCCCTCTTTTTTGGCATAACCTACCTAGTAACATAACTACCCCAGTGATCAGCACATGAGTTTTTGTGACTCCCAGACTAAGTACCGACCTTGCTCACTCTGTGTGTGGGGACCTTTGGAGTTAAGAATCCAACTTGCTCAGCAAAAATGAAGTATCAAAGAGGGTAGAAACTGGGGCTTGGATAACAAACTTGTTTTACATAGCTAGAAAGCTTTTATAGTCCCAGAATCGCCTGGGGCATGTAACCTATATATTGGTCTGTTGCTAGACTGTTGAACGGAGAAAGTACATTCCCTGAGAAAAGGGAAGAGCTGATAAAGGAATTATATTCCATGTTTGCTTCTCTATTGAAAAGTATTATTTGTCTGAGCATATTTATTGTAGATTTAATTCCATTTTTGTTTGCACTTCACAGATACTGCCTACCAGCACAGATGTCCTATGTTGAAAAACATGACAATTTTGAAATGCAATTACTAGGCATATATAATGTCAACAGATGTTTTGAAAATATGTCCCATTTCCACACTCAGCAGGCATCTGCTGCCTTCTCCCGCAAAACATCCGACATAACAGAAGCCTCTTGAGGCTAATGGCTTTGCAGTAGCCATCAGCCACCAGCCACTTTGGAGGATGGTTGGTTGTGAACTGCTATGGTAGTCTCCAATATGTTCAGAGGAAATCCCTTTGACAACCAGGCTGCCCATGCCAATATCAAACCAGGCTGTCAATGCAAACATCATGACTGTTTTCAGCCACTCTTTAAAAACTACTCTGCCATGATTGTTACAAGAACATGTGTCAGCTAAAACCTATTTAATCACTTACCCATGTAGGTTTGATGCATTTACATGAGGCCTCTTTATACTACCTTAGCAGTGTAGAGCAGTCATAAAATGTATGCAAATGCAAAAAAAGTTTTTCTTCGTGTTGTGTCCATGCCATGTCTGAATAACCTCCCCAGCCTTAGTGGTCTGATCTTCCCCATCCCACTGTTTTGTTGTCCATCTTAAGAGTACCCTGTGTGAAAGTAAATTATTAGCTTCTCAGAGCAGGGAAATGTAGTTATTGGTATTGACAGCATTCAGAGAATGCAATGAAAAAATGCATTCATAAGAAAAATGCTCTGCTAAGGTATAACTGAGAATTTCCTCTCATTCCTACTGGATGGGAAAATCTTAGCTGCTGTATCTCCACTATAGTGTTGCCTAAGAGTCACAGCTCCCTTTATAATCCCTCCTCTGTCTCAGGGATGACAGCTCTCAGAGGATCCAGATTACCTCCTCCCCTCTTCTCCCTCCCCACACACATCTCCTGTCAGTTACAGTTTGCGAATGCATTCTCCCTGAGGAAGAACTAAGGCTTCTTCACCTTCAGATTGCTCACACCCAGGTAGCAGCCTCTGGTGCCTGCCGCTCCACTTTACCTGAGGTGGGCATGGGTTCCTCTACTTCCTTGGTCTCCTCACAGGGCCAAATGATGACCTACATTGATGTGACTTTAAACTGCATTTTGTTTGATCTCTGATATAAGTTTGCACGGTGTGAACCAAGTCTGAAAGAACAGTTGTTAGAATAGGTATTTTTACCTATGAAAATGGTAATCTGGTTTTGGATGTGGAAAATTAACATAGTCTTAAAAAAAATCATTAAAAATGCATTCTTAACCATAAACATCACTAAGAGACATGCAAATAAGCCACAGCTAGCAAGTAATCTGAAAAGACATTACCAGGGAATTCATCATGGGGCACAAAAGCAGAGTAGTTAGAGCATCTTCGTGTTGTGCTTGAAATGAGTCGACTTCCTTATGGACTTCTGGTATAATCTCTCCTGCCTTTCCTTCAACACACACTTCCCCAGCCGGTCTACGTGAATGCAGACAAGGTCACAGGAGTGGGGAATTCAAGGACAGACAGATAAGATACTAATCACATCACCTTCCTGCCTCTTATTGGTATGCTTCAACCATCCCAGCCCAGCAAGCCACCCTCAAAACCTGAAACAATGCTCAGATTCAGGGAAGACAGTTCAGGGCCATCACTTCTTGTCTTTTTTATGTTGTCGCATTTCCCAAAGAAATCACAAAATATGTATAAGGTTTTCTACTTTCATTCCATCCCTCATGAACATATATGAACGATGAAAACAGATACAAACCAACTAGTATCTATTGTTACTGTCCCTTACTTTGGGACAGCAAATTATTTTCTAATTTTAAGTACAGAAAATGGTACAAAAGTATATGCTATCTCTCCTGTATGAGTTTAGAAGGGCTTTAAAAATATTCTTTTCTGCAAGATTTGGAATCTGAGACTTCAGAGAGCATCTGGCAAGTCAAAATACTTACTGCAACTTTTGCAGGGGGTATTTTTTCATCTAACTTTTCACCTCTTTTCTAAAAAAAAAATCCAAAGATACTCCAGTAATCTAGACAGCATCCCGTGGATGAGAGAAAGTAAAAAACAAAATTCATAAGTGACAACTTTAAAAACAACCTGCCCACAGAGGAGATTTTTTTTCCCCAGGTTGGCAAACATGCTGACATCTGAGGGCTTAAGTCTCTGATTATTTTTTTGTTTGTTGTTTCCTTTTTAATGTACTGTGGATGTTTGCATTGTCTACATAAATGCCACAGGTTAATTAAGTATTATCTTTAAATGTATTTCCTTTTATCAGTTTTAATTGCAGAGGCTTTCAATTTCAAACCAAAGTCCCTTTTTGATGAAATCTTTAGAAAGTAAATAGAAGCTTCAGATTTAGCTTCTTATTAATATTCACTATCTTGTATACCTTCATTGTGTCTTTTTCTTTTCTAAAATTCATTATTTCATCTCTTTCTTCAGATTAAAATTGCTTCATGCTTCTATCCACTTTTGCAGTGTACCTATTGGCCTCTTCTCGTTTATATATATATGGCTTTGGCTAGAGCATAAAGTTAATAAAGTGGTGTTATTATATCTTTCTATTTCTTCCATGTTATATTATTTCTCTTTGATGATTACTGGGGAGATTTATAGTGAGCTGTCTAAAGTAGCCTCCAACACTGTGCTTCCAACTGCATGGTCACTTAATAAATCGGGCTTAATTATATCAATGTCATATCTGGCATCTCAGCTGTTTCCAATTGGACTAAGTCTCATGTTACAAAAACAGCATGTTTCATTCTTTGGAGTTTAGAGACAGATACCCAAAGTCACCCCTTTTGTGGTCTTTAACCAGTTGACGTCTTACTGACCTCCTGTCTTTTTTTTCATACAAAATAGTTTGGACAGGATGCTGGTAATGTAATAAATGTAATAATCTGTGAGATAAGGATGGTATTTCTGTAGGCACTTCCACGTACTAAAAAAGTGTACCTCCCTGGGGAATACAGAATAATTCAGGTGTAGCACTACTCCACCATTTAATGGATTAATCCACTCATTACGAATACTCAAAGCCACATTTTTAAACATTTTATTTTTACCTTTCATCCCTCCATGTTTCAGGAGTCTCCTTACTATGTTGGCCAGGCAATAAAGTCCACCTACTTAGCTGTGCACAAAGATATACAGGTTTTATTTAATTTTTTGGCTCTTTTATTTATGTTCTGACATACCATTAACTTTCCAGGATACTCCTTTGTGAGCAGCACCTGTTCCTCCCCTAGTTCAACTGTAATTTTCCTTATCTCCTATGACTGATGTCTTTGGCAGATGTCTTTGTCTGACCTGAATACTCTTTAGCACCTGTCAGCCTTCTCCCGCTCCTGCTTTATGTGATCTCCCTAAACATTGTCCATTCTCTGTGGTAGCATTTTAGCCCTATTAAGGAAAGAGGAAGCATCGCTTTCTGTAGAAGCTTTTTGTTATTCAAAACTTTCTACAGTTCTGAGTAATTTAAATCCCCTGTCTTTGTGTCAGTTCTCCCACCACTGTTCTGAGATTTCAAATACTTCCCCTGTGCAGCATGTGTTGATAAACTGGGATACATTTCATGAAACTGTTGCTTAGAGGTGCACCTTTTTCCTTGTAATTTAATTTTGATTTTAAAAAGACTCATTTCCATTCCTACTTCCAAATCCGTATGTAAAAGGTCACAAGAGTCTCCCAGGTCTTGACAGAACTTTATTGACATCTCAGGAAATAACCCATCTTGATGCCTGTCGCACATACCTTTCCAAACATCACCTACCCAAGTAAGCAGCTTATTCAGACTACCATGGTTTAGGTTGGAAGGGACCTTAAAGTCCTAGTTGGAACTAGTTGCAACCCCCCTGCCATGGGGCAAGGACACCTACTAGACCTAGTTGCTCAAAGCCTCATCCAAACTGGTCTTAAACACTTCCAGTAATGGGGCTTCCACAACTTCCCTGGGCAACCTGTTCCAGTGTTTGAGACTAATAACTGAATTTCCCACTGCCAACTCTGTATCGCAGGAGTAACAATTTTACCACTTACAGAGGGCCTAGTCTGAACTGCTGAGACCATTGAAATTTCCCACAGAAAACAAATTACAATGAATGAGCAAGCAAAATGTGCAAATTATCTTTCCAAATTCTTTCTTTTAGGAAGTCCCAATTTATTATGACTGATATGGATTGCACATTTTAGATTTTTTTGCATATTTAAATGATTTTGTATTCTTTGAAAACATCACAGACAGGCAACTGAATTTTAAGTGGTAGTGGCACAGTTCTCCATTTACATCCATTTTTCATATCATTTTCCCTTGTAGCAGTTTCCCTCAGGCTACAGCACAGGCAACTAATCGTTCCAGGAACAAAACTTTGGATTAAAAGATTTTCAAGTCCATTACAGAAGTCCTAATGAAACTGTTTACTTTCAAAGTCATATCTAGCAATCAAACACAGTTCCTACTCGGGCTGTAGTCAGTCTTAGAAGTAAGCCAAGGCCTGACTTTAGAATATAAAGCAAATATTCTGCAAAGTGTTCTCCACATTGAAAGTTCAGAGTAGTCCTCCATTTCTCCAGTTACAAGCCCTAGCTAAAGCCTTGCTACTCAATATCACACCTCACAGCCTCTCGTGCATATTCACAGTGACTGTTTGGGAATATCTTTAAACAAGCAGTAAAATGTGCAGGAAAAGTTCTTCTGGACTCAAAGACACCATTAAAAACAGACTAAATTGGCGTACTATTCCCATAGGTTAGGTTGACATTTTAAATTGTAATTTGGAAAAATGAGGGAAGAGATACCATTGACAGGAAAAGGGATGAGGGGGACTGAAGAAGAAAGAAAAGAGTGAAGTGGAGCTGGGGTAAAAAGCCTGTGAAAGGTGAAATTAACAGATTTCCCCTTTACAAGTAATCTTCTAACATAAATCACTGGAATTTCTCCTGCAGAGATAATCCTGAATTTTTTCATACTCTGAAAAGGCCATATAAAGATTCAATAAGAGCATGCTTCAGGCAAACTGTAAGTTCTTTTCTTTACAGGTCATCTTTTTAAATTTTCAGTTTCTGATTCGTTTTATTTTCTGTCAGATGTAAATAGAAACAGACCAGATCTTAGCTTTTATAAACATCACAGTCTGCAGAGAGCATCATCAGTACAATGTAGTTAAAAGAAACTACCCTTAGATATCCCATAGATGCCATTCATCTATTCTTGCACTGTTTTTTGATACTGCAGCAGAAATAAACTTGCCCTTGTGCATGTTCTGAAAAGCTTATTGCGCCACTTCGCAATTAGGTCCTGATGTTGCAAAGAACTGAGGACCCTCTGCAGTCTATGAGAGCTAAAGATTTTCAACACCATGAGGGACTGGCATTTTTAATTATTAAAGCTAGAGTCCTTGGGCAACATCATTCTCTAACTCAGAGCTATTATTTCCAGCAGTTCTTCTGATGAAGTATAAGCAAGTAGCTCTGGAGTCTTCTACACAGTGGGAAATTCAGAAGTAGTTTCATTGCAAATGATTTCCTACAAGTAAAAAGACACCAATAAACACAAAACTGTGATTTTCGATTTTCAGAAATGACCTAATGAACTGAGACAGTGAAGCTAATGTGCCCCAATTATATCAGGGAGGAAAGGGGGGAGAAAGAATAAATTAAAAAAGAAAGAACTTGGATTATAAGTGATTCTGATTTCACCCTTCTGAACGCTCCATTTTAATTCACAGTAAACTAGTGAGCAACTGAAAAGAGACTGCAATTTTCTAGCCACTGAGCTAGACAGTTTTAAAGGTGCATGGAAGGAGCATGCTTTAAAGGCAGGGTGGAAGGACACCACAGCAAGTGGTCCTGAAGGCAGTGTCCCTGGAGCAGAAAAAAACCCACCAGTTGTGTCATCATCCTCTTCCAACCCACATGATGCGTTTCTTCTGTAAAGAGCCTGCTGTACAATGCCAGACACGTCACCTGTGTGGAACGTAACTTCAAAGGTGACACCTCCTCTCTTAGCATTTTCCTGAACTGCGCTTTTGAGACACACACCCTCATCATCACGCAGAAACTCTTGACAAAATGCATCTACCTCGTACCTCTCCTTTCCATTCCTCTGCATGCTCCTCTCCTGCTTTATGGCCTTAAAGACAAATCCTAGAGCAAGTACAGCTAGAGACATGTTGCTTGACAGAGACAAAATGGGGACCTCTTGACAGACACGCAATATTACACAGACTAGGTTGGACTTGCTTGGCTTGTCTCTGACTCTTTTCTACAGTCTCCTCCCAGAGTTTCCTCCTTTCATTTTCATTCCGTCTCTGCTGCCCTTAGCATGCTCAGTCCCCTTCATTTTGCCTCACTTCAGTGTACACCTCCCTACACCTTTGCACTACATTTCTCTCATCAACACCTGACTAAACCCTTCCCTAGAAAATGCCAAGAAATGAACATATCATTTGCCACCTTCCCGTTATCCGTTAAGGCCTTTGCTTCCATTCCTGGTTTCTTCTATTTAGGTTACAAACTTAGCACAGCAGGAATCGTTTACCGATTCATGTGAAGGCAGTACCTAAAACAAGGGCCCTCCTGCTAAGGAATGGGAATAAATTTTTCTTCCTCTCCTTTTCCAAGACAAGAAGTAATGGAATGAGGAACTTTACGTGAAACATTAGAAAACGCTTTCTAACAGTAGTATAAAATTGTCTTGCCTTCAGGCTCTACTGTAACAAAAGATGATTACTTCTTATCCCAAAGCATGGACTCATGCCAGGAGAGATGCAGTCATTGTGCCTTGCCATCCCACAGGAATACAAGTGGAGAAAAGTCTGTGATTCTTTCCTGCCTCCTGTGTTACTGTACTGAACTATCCACAGACAGGCTCTGAGGTAGGAGACTTCATTTTTCACTATTAAAAAATGAACCTAATGCTTTGAAGAAGTGGTCTGAAATCAATAGGATGCAATTGAGTAAGGACAAGTGAAAGTGCTACATTTATGTAGAAGTAATCAACTGTATAAATAGAAGATGGAAAATGAGTCAGTAGGAAACAGTTTGTGGTCTATGGGGGATCACAAGCTGAACAGAAATAAACAATCTCACCTCCCTGCAAAAACTATTGCACAGGTTGTACAGGCAGTATCACGTGTAAAATTTGTCTGTAGACACTCCAGAATTAGCAAGCAGCTAACATACTGTATGCACCTTTAGGCACTGTGCTTTAAGAGAGATGTGAAGTTCTTGCAGCAGTCCAGGGAGAGCAACAAGGTGGATTAGAGGGCTGCAAAAAGTGATCTGCAAGTAAAGATTGAATAAAATCACAGTTGTTCATTCTGGAGAAAGAAACGCTTAAGAGGAAATGTCATAACAGACTTCAACAGTATCCTGCTGAGAAATCAGCATCAATTGCTCTCCACATCCACAGGGATTAGAACAAGAAATAATGGAATATGGAGACTTTATATTAAGCATTAGAAAAACTTTCTAACATGAAGAGAGCAAAGCATTGGAACAGATTGCCTGGAAAGACTGTAAAATCTGTATCACTGGATTTTTTAAGAATAGGTTCCAAACATGTTTTACCAGATTCTGTGATAACAGTTGTAATAATAACACCTTATGCTCCTCTCGTGTTTATTAACAAAGATCCCCAGGGTGCAGCTCCCCTCTAAGTAAAACATGCAGACAGGGAAAATTTACACTCCACTTTTCCAAACAATGAGAACAATGCCTCTGAGTTGAGTCTCCCACTTACTGAGCTTAGGCAAGCCCTGTAAAAAGGATTGTGTTAGTAATTTGGGGTCTCAACTCCAGGCTCCCATCAAGCCATAAAGACTCCTCTGAGTGTAACTCACCTGATCTACCTACAGATGTCTACAAAGTAAACATCTGTAGCTGAACTTGTCATAGTGGGCTTCTTTTGTAGTCAATGGAGAGAGGCGGATATGTTTAGGCAGTGCATCACCTGGCTTGCTAAAGTATAAAAACATAAGATATATTTCATTTTCTCCTGGACTGGGAGTGGATGATCTTGCCAGTTAGGAATCTCAGCTTTCTGACTGCTCTCTTTGTAACCCAAGATTTGAAATAACGTACTCTGGAGTGATATTTTTGCATATAGGAAAGTATGGTGGTAACTTGCCCATTCTCAGTCCTTGGTCGAGGTTACTGTGGAGTAAATTCTGTATTTAGGAGCAGAAGCAGGAAACATTTCCATTATACACCGATCTAAACATGTTAACATGATGGCTCAGTTGTAAGAAGATGAACTGCCTGACAAAGGACATATGATAGATGACAATGGTCATAGAAATATGATCTGTTCAGTTTTCATGTGATTCTATAATTTGTCATATGGTCCATCCTGCTTGTACAAAGTGGAAAGGATCTCTTCAGATGTACTAAAAAGTCAATTCTAGTAACAGTTTTCATATTTCCTTTCCCCCAGAAATCAATCTCCTTTCACACTAGATTTGTTTATCAAATAGGAAATCTTTCTCCTGGTCTGTTCCCCAGACTTTTTTTTTTTTTCCCTTACTTCAAAAGCATCATCTCTTTAACTTAAAATTCTCTCTTTCTATTTCTTTTTGCCCTAATTCCTAGCATGAGGTCTCACCCTTTACTGTGTCAAAGGGTTTTAGAGAGACCTGACTAAACCTGAAGAAGGTTGGCTTGTTTTGGTGGCAGAGTCAACGGTCCCCTTGGGACAGCAACACAACAACTCAGGAGCTCTATTAGCTGAGCATGCTACCAGAGGGGTTCAGGCTGAGGACAGAGGACTCTGCCCCCGACATCCTGCGGCGCAGGTGAGAGAGGTCGGTCTGCAGCCGCAGGGTGGGAGGCTGCCGGGTCAGCTGTGGGCACCGGGCACAGCAGCAGACCAAAGGGAGGTTAGCCATAATTAGCAGTGTTTAATACGAACTCCAGGGAGGTGCCGAGCTGTCGCAGTTTGCTTCTAAATACCTCCTACCTTATGCCATGTAATAGCAAATGAACTCCATTAAAGGGGGTGACCCATCTGGCCAGTGCCCAGCTGCCTAACAGCCAAGGCTGAGTTGCTAATTTGAAGACCATCTTGCTTCATGGACTATGAGATTTGGGGAAGGGGGCTGGTGTCTATTTTATATTTTGCCATTGCCCCGGACTGGCATGGAGTTAGGAAAAGTAGGGAGAAGCTTCCATTTTATTCTTACATTTCACCTCAGGCCCTCCAGGATGTGTGGATGCAACAATAGGGAATGACTGAATTAGGATTCAGCTGACAGTGCTGCTTCTTCCAAAAACACCAGTACAATCACGATACTCGCTAGGTTTTGGCTTAGTCCTGTAGTTGGACAATTGCCATTAACTGGTCCCTTTGGCCACTTTCTGTCATCTCCTCCAAAAAGAGCCAACTAGCTTGGCTACTCTGAGGGCTAGTTTGGCAGCTGTCAAGTTCCAGATTATACTTCTTAAGCGCTGGCATTTGCATCTGCGACCGGCCCTTTCTCTAGCCTCTGCCCTGGCTTTGTTCCCAGCAGCGCAACAAGCCCTCAGGCTCGTGCAGGGCCAGTCTGCTGCTGGACTTCCCTTGCATCCTGGTGGCTGCTTTCCTTTGAGTCAACCTTGATAAGAGAAAATATGCTTCATGGTACCTGCTACACTTGCAAACGAACCCAACGGGCTGCATCTTGTACTCAAGGCCGGCACAGGCCTAACACTCTTCTAAACACCCCTGGGAACTGTTTTCTGCCACAATGGGGCAGGGAGATGTACAAATCATTTGTATTTGTGCTGCTGAGCCTTTTCTTCAGAAATAAGGCAGTTCTTATACCTGCTTTATTCTCTGATCTTCCACAGAAGATTTCTGGTATACAGTCAGACAACTGAAAATCATAAAATTAAGATTCTGGCAAGTTATCACCCATCAATAGATGCATAGTAACTAACAGGCTATGTCAGTACCCTAAGCCTGGATAGATCAAAGTAACATACTAGCCTAAACCACCATTATGTGAATGCAGACCAAAATCCCAATATCCCTTTGTCATAAACCACTAGAATACTCCCTAAGTCCAGATTTTGCACTTGAAATGGGAGATGGAAACTAATAGGACATAAATTCGTGTGAATAGGGACTTGGTAGACAAAGACCATGAAAGACCAAGAAGTCTTGTAAAGGTCCAAATTCCACATCACACATGCAACCTATGGAATTTAAAAAATAAATGCTCAAAGCAGGTGCCAGGTGACCTTCCTAGGTCACAAAGCTAAGTCAAGTCTGAGACCAAGATCTCAAATTAATTAGCCTTAGTATGCTTTTATAGCCAAAGTCTAACTCCCAAAACATACATAGGGGAAATATGGTAGAACTATCGACCAGTGAAACAGGCAGTACAGGCTCCGTGTGTATTTCATCTGTACGTAATATTTAGCATGTAAATGTTCTTTGAGGTACGTTCAAGCTGCAAAGTGCATGCAAATCCCCCCAATAGTTCCCCTTTGCCAACAGATTTCCTCTGCACAGGGGGAGAATCATGACAGATACCAGGCTGGCAGAGGCTGCTTCCCTGTCTCCTGTGGCAGTTCCCAACTCCACCATCCAAATCCTTTGCCAGAATACAACATAATAGTCAAGAAACAGGAAATGGGAAAGTAGAGGGACAATGACAGACCAAAGCAACCTTTTATCTATCCCCTGACTTTGTAAAGTTTTGATATGCTGCTACTTCCCATCAGATTTAATTTCCCAGTCAGGAATTGTAATTATCTGCTCAAGACCCCTTGCTGGCCAGACACTGGTCAGACAACATGAAGGTTCATTTTCCCAGTGTCACGATCCTGTAGATCAAACACATCAAATCTCAGTGGCAGACAAGACAGTGTGCCAGTGACCAGGCAGTCTGATAAGCTGATCATCAAATTGAGGATAAATACCAGTTGGGTTGACTGAGCCCTTCTGGGACACTCAAGCTAAACCAAACTATGCTTTGGTATCGTGGTAACCTTGGCCACAGCTGATAACAACAGAGCTCAGACACAAATGAATGAAAACTTACAGAGCAAACTTATCAGGTAAATAAAAGTTGTTCAGCATTTACTGTGTAATAACAGAGTCTTTTTTTTGTTTTTTTTTTTTTAACTGACTGAAGTAGAATATACTTGGGCAAGGACAGTTAGTTTAGTCTCATTCCAGAAGCTGAAAAGGTCACACAGGCACCCAGCTGCCTGATAATTCTTCCATTAATAGGAAATCTCCAAAACATACAGTGTTGCATAGTCTCCACGATGCCCTCTCCTGCTTTCCCTGGGCAGTGGGTATAGTACGTAAAAAGACTGTTGAAGGAACATGGTTGCATTTTGTCAAGCTCTGGTTCAGCTAATGTTCTCGAGGGATTTTAGCTTCAGGCTACTCTAGCTGAATTTCTGGCATCAGAAAGATCACAGATAGCTCCCTGACCCTCTCTTAGGCCTTCACAAAGCAGAGTGAGTTCAGATGAATCCACTAGCCCTCGTTGTAATTAAGTTTTTTTTAAGATCTCATGTTCTCTTTGCAAAGCATTATTTACATTTTAGATTAAGTGCTGCTATGCTTATATGGCTATGCAGTCAAACTGAAGTCGGCAGCATTACATCAATTTCAATGAGTGGACTTTGCTCATGTGAGTTAAAAGGCATAGTTAAAAAAGAAGGACCCTGATCAGCGATTACAAGCACCAAATCCCATTGTGTCTTTCAGAAACTGATCAAAATCCACCCTAATACTAATTAAGGCCTTCATTCAGCTATTCCAACCAACTAGGTTCTGCAGACTCCACTTCTCTGACGGCTATGTGACTTCTAGCCTGAATTTACTCATGGGCAATCACAAGACATTCATTCTTATGGCAACATTGCTGTTTAGCTGAAGAAACTGTTTCCTTCTTCCTTTATATTTACCCTAGATGTCTTTATACAGAGCAGACCCCTTTCCACTAGGCTTAACAAGCCATCTTTTAGTCTCCTCTCAAAAAAACCAAAAAGCCTAGCATTTTCCAGAGTTATTTATTTATTTATTTCTTGAATATGAATTACTAGAATTGCACATAATTTTACAGATAAAGTACCGGTAATATAATTTCCCATCTCACTAGAAGTACTTCACCTGACTTGCCTCAGGAACATTTGACCTTTTTCATGGCTAAACTGTATTGGCAGATGTTGGTCAGTCTGTGATCATGTGATTCAACCAAGCTTCCTTTCCCTCAGCGGTTTCCACAATATGATTTCTCCAGCTTATAAATAAATTCTTGCTTTTAGTTTCTAAATACAGTGGCTGGGTTCTAAAAATGTTCACTTCACTACCCTTCCTCTCTGTTTTTCAAATGAAAAGTCAAGATCACTCCTGGTGTAAGAGTTTTCCAGAAAGCCCTGTGCGGACTGGACTTCTACTCCATACTTCGGCTGGACTACTGTTCTGGATCAGGAACTTCACTCAGTAGTTTTATTCGCATCATCTCAATATTATATAATATTATCAATATAATACAAGCCAATTTTCCTACTAGAGTGGACAAAACTTCACAAAATACACTGCAAGAAAAAAAAAATAAACTAGCAAAGAAACTAAACTATTTGCTTCCAACTGGAGTGACTCTTTCATCTCTTATTAAATACGCAGTCAAGCTTCATAGTCTCAACAGGTATTTTTTCAAGCAATTTTGTCTTTTATCTTCAAGCAAAGATATAAAGCATCTCATAGATGTGGAAACTGAGACAGGAAGCCACAATGAGACTTCGCCAAAGCAGGTAACAGTGTTGGCTGCAGAAATCACAGCTGTAATCCTCACTCTGAGGAATGCATTAATAGACCAGTACTGACTTCACTGAGACTAGGTTTTCATAATAATATGATTAGTAAAACAAAATACATTTTATAATCAAATTCAGCTTCTGTTTTTATTTTCCTAGCCTGGAGTTTTGTGGGGTTTTTTTCCTGTATGTGTAATAAGGCTATTGTGTTTTACTTTGCTTTTTATTCAGTTTCTACTCAAGCATTACTTTTACATTTCCAGAAGGGATGAAATAAGCTTATGCTTTATTGAAAACCCCACCAATGAATAGATGGAGAGGAAGATGTTCCTTATTATGCGTATTTTTACTTTGTATTACTTTAGGCTGATTTGGGCCTAAATTATATCGCTACTCTTCCTTTAAGAGGCTATTTTTCTCATTTTCAGTAAATATTATTCTGTCACATCCCACTATGGCATTCATCAACTACAGTGCAATCACAATAGGCAATTAACTTCTGTCAAATCCCAAAACAGAGCATTTATGTCAGAAAAAGGTTGAACTATTTACTGTAATCATATAATAGAGAAGCTTACTCTGCTACCCAGGTCTCTGCCCAAAGCGAATTAAACTCCCCTGAACTCTCATTCTATGAATACACAATGTTTTGTTCACATAGTACAGCAAATTGCTAACATTCTTGCAGCATCTCAAGGAACGTGAACTTTGAAATGGAAACTGTCAGGTCAGAGACACCACTCAACAATTCTTTATTTGAGGAATTTACCTGAGACAAGGTGCTGAGGCGCTGAATAACAGAGGTTTATTCTTGCAGAAGGGGGTTTATTCTTGTGATTTCACTGTGCAGGTATTACCCAACACCAGAACAGTGCAAGTTTTCATATAAAATGCACCCACTTTCTGTCTTATATTATTCTTGAGGGTTTTTCTTGGCATTTTATATGCCTGACTGCAGCTCTCAAAACCATGAGCTAAAATAAGTGATGGAGTTTTTACCTCATATCTTGGAGAATCCTTGCTGGACTATTTATTTAGAACTGCTTTTCCTTCCTATGCACAGCAGGAATCCAAGAACTGGATCCCATGACTGAACGGGTGCAGGCTGTGCTGAGCAATCACCACTTCCAGGATTAGCAGAGATTGCCAGCCATTTCAAAAATAATAACCAAATTTTTCAGGTCATTTCAGCTTTCTCCTATGGCTTCTTTGGTGGGGATCAGAGACCACAGTGAGCCTGAGGGACAGCAAGGCAGGCTGGGCCTCTGAAGATCAGCAGGGGCAGTGTTCAACAATAAAAGGTTCAGTCACACAAAACAGTGCAGTAAGGAGCAGAGTTCAACAAATAGGTCATTATTAATCAAATTATAGATCAGAGCCAATAACCACATATTTCCTTCAGCTTGCATTCAACAGCCCTTTTGTAAGATATTCACAGAGTAGGATCAATACCTCTCTGGAGGTAAGCGGCATAAATTATATCTCAACATATACACCACAGGAGTTTTACTGTGTGTTGTATACAGTAATTGCATTTTATAGATGACTCTGGAAGGCTTCAGCTTTCATTGATTTTTATCATAAACTAAAAGGTGGCAAGAAGAAACGAACAGCACTTTATATGAAGAAGCCAGTCAGCTGAAGCTGCAAAAGAAAATGAAAATTTGGCATAGTACATGTGATCAATCCATGTTTCATGCAGAAAGAAATGCAGATATTTGAGCCTTTCCATTCAGAGTCGCAAAAATCTTGAAATGTACCACAGAAATTCCTGTTCATATAATAGCAGTCCACTGTGCTCTCCATTAGCAGGGTTTAAGACTATAGGAAGTCTTTTTAATTACAGTACTTTTCACACTTCTTATACCACAAATGCCATCCGAATCATTTCTGAAACCAGGCAACTGAAAGTTGTGTTTCCATTACGACACATAATGCGACAGCATTCACGTTCAAATCAAGGTAGGGGATTCAATTTAAGATCATCCTCATGTCTAACATTTGTAACTTTCAAAAGCGTATTTTTAAAACATTCCTCTTCTGATTTCCTTCCTTTTTTCATGTCCTTCACAGCAAGCAATTCAGAAGAGATGTTAATGCAGCATAACAACTCTTTACCCTTTTTCAAGGCCAATTTTGCAATATGGGCAAAATGATTGGAAATGTAGTCCTGAAAAAGCTTAAACCATCTGTCAGGGACTCAGTTAAGAAGATCCACACTGTTTCACAGCCAAAGATGTGGATAAATTACGCCTGGCTAGAAATGTCCAAGGCATGTGGGTTACTATTCAAGCTTATTAGGATGAATTACAAATTTTTTATTGTTCATTACCCTAGTAAGATAATCTTTTCAAATTATAATATGCAATAAGCCATGCAGACTGGAAAGCAAGCAAGTGGTAAACACTGGTAATAATGACTTTTAAAGCTCCATATCCTAATATATTAAAAAGCCATGTATGTATATGCACTCAAATGCTTATTTGTTTGCCTATGTTGACACACCATTGTATATCTTTTTGTGCTCTATGTATTTTATGCCCTTCATATCATAAACCACCTATCTATTTTATTCCTGGAATATATTTTTCTTGAAATATTTAAAGAATGAGGGGTTGGGGTAGCTGCGATTAAATTATATGGCTTAGGCTAACAGACATAAAAATAGTCTCAATATTATGTTGTCATTTTAATACCATCAGCTGTTTTTATGGACAGCTGTTATCCCAATATTTTTCAAACAATGATTTTTCTGAAGTATTTTACAAACACTTCCACTCTAAAACTCTTTAGAGTCCATAAATATTGCATAAGGCTTTTATCAGAAATATGAAATTGATTATTAGTTGAGGGAAGGTCTCTGGGCAATACACAAAATCAAGATAAATCAATTTTTTCCATCTAAATTACTATGGTACAACTTTTAAAACCCCCACAGACATTGTAAATGCTAAAGGGTATGTGGAGATCTATGCTTATTGTATATGTGAAAGTTATCAGAATTATTTGATAAATAATAGTCGTTTTGTGCACAAAAGGCCGTAACTAGTACTCAGCTATCTGAGATTCTTCTCTGATATTTCTCTCCACAACTACTCAAAAATTCTTACAAATCCTAAAATTCATCCCTTACCTGCTTCCAAAATTAGCACTAATTTCACCTGGGAAAATAAATGATCTGTTAACCAAGCCTGTCCAACTAACTTTAACAGAACCCTAGATACCTTGACTTTCACACTTACAAGTATTTTTTTCTGTTTAGTCTCTTATGGGTCAAAATAATATTTTCACTATCCAGGAATGGAATGTACTGATATGCCTGAGACAGCCCATCAAGAAGGTAAAAGCAAACAAACAAAAAGTTATCTAAAATGTTGATGCAATTAAAAACTCAAGCCTCCCTCCTTCTTTCACCTTCATCCCAAAAAATTTTAGCATGTTTGAAATCAGGCTTTCTTGGGAAAAGGAGCAGAGGATAGAGAGGCATAGAGTGATTCTTTAGAGTGGTGGCAGCAATGCAGCAGAGTGCCTGCTGTAAGCCGATGTGGTGCATAGCGTACAGGCACCTTTACAAAATCCACAGTGGGTTCCTCAGTGCACACCCAAAGCAGTAAACAGGCCACACATTTTGTACAGGTGTAATCAGGTGAAAACATACAAAGATCACCTATTCCAAAAATAGATGCTATGCATCCAAATTTCTCCACAAAACTGCATTGGCATCCATATATCCTGAATGGTCTTTATTATATTTTCACTGGATAATAAAAGTGATGTAAAATCCATTAATACAGCAAGAAACAAACAAACAAACAAAACAAAACAAAGCAGCAGCTGGCACATTAGGTGCTGTTCAGGTGCCAACAGAGCAGTCTGCACCAAACAAGATTATTTTGTGTTTGTTTGGCTGATTATATTCAGTGGAAAATAGATTGCAAGCAGGAATAGCAGCTTTATCAGTGGGGCTGACTGTAGACTCCATTAGGCTTTCTGCAAAAAGTCACCTGAGCTGCTTTTTACTCATATCACTCTATGGTTTTTGTCTCTGTCTCCATTTTTATACTGGCAAAGCAAAGATGTAATTTTGTGTGTCCACTTATGGTTGCTGACTATCTGACAGTACCCCTAGTCAAGCACATCTAATTTACAGAAGATTGGGCCAAGTGACATCTTGCACCAAATTTGAACCAATGACCTAGATAATGGAAAATCAAATGACTTTACAATAATATGGTAGCTAGGGCATGGGTTAGTTTTGGACATTGCAAAAAATACAAGGAAAAATATGGTGCCCTTTCCTGATTTTATTTATTTGAGCAAATTTGTGCATCCCTGAAAGATTATCCTATTATAGCTCCCTCCTTCGCTATAGTCACGAGCTGTTTGAGCTATCATTTATCACAGCAGGCTAAAATTGCCACAGCCTTGGTCAACTGTTCACAGAAACAGAGAAAAGGGAAGTCCTGACACAGCCATAGGTCCTTGCCTGGATCTGCTCGGAATATAAATTTCTCTCTTGTGGAAAGAGCAAGGCGGCTTCATCCAAGTAATTGGGCAAGGGGAGCTAAGAGATGTACAACCCATCTCCAGCCTTACCAGAAGGATACAAGGAATAATCCGATCAGCAGTAAGGCACTGTAAAGCATTTTATCCTCTACTAAGAAACTAAATGGGGAAGGAATAAAAGGGCAAAGATGGAAATCTTACTGGCAACATCCTAACATACATGCCAACATACCCTCTGCCATCTGAACCCCTGGTTCAGATTGTCCTTTTTTCTGTTCTTGGAGCAGGGCAAGTATGGCTGTTCTATGTATTTTCCACCATTCTGTGGCAGACTGTAAAGTCACAATCTAGAAAAAATAAGGTTCTTTTCCTTCAGCCCTCACAGATGTCTGAATAATATATGTCTGTAAAATGACTTGATATAAACAGTGCTGTGAAAGGCCCATAAAATATCTTCTAATGGACAAGAAACCTGTATCTGGGGTCAGTTACCTCAGCTCTGGTTTTTTGTGATGTAGCACAAGTCTCATTTGCCCAAAGTCAAGCCCTCAACTGCACCAGGAAAACATTTTTAAAGCAGCAGCTTCTTGAACAACCCAACACCTGCAATTCTGTTTCCTGCCCATTATCTCTTCTATTCTTTGACTCTCCACTAACTGCTATTTGCAGTAGACTTTTGGGGTTATTTCTGGCTGTATCTATAAAGCATAGATGACAGAACTTCACATTCAGAGACCACAAATGAAAGACCAAAAACATCCAGTGAGAAAATAATTGTTAGAGGATGAAAAAAAAAGCCAATTTTGATTTAGTCTTTCATATAGCTGGCAGTATTTAAATGCTGACTGGTTTATGATCTCATGTTTTGAACTTCAAAACAAATCCTGAATGCAATGCAAATGAGATCATTATCTCACCCCTGATCTTTATGTATTTAATTTCTTGATGACCTGTTTTACTTTTCCTCTGCCTTAAAAGCAAGAAATAATTCAGAGACAGAGGAATATTTTTACATTTGTTTTATCTCTCTTGCCTAGATCTGATTACTAATCACAATGAATAAATGATACTTAAATGAATACTGGATAGACACAAAAGACTGACTAGTCAGTGCACCTCAAAGCACCAAGGTATTATTATGTGGCATAGAAAAATAAAGTAAGCCTCTGGTAAGTTTTGAGATATTAAGATAAACATCTGTAGAATTTAAATGGTATTTTCCTAGCTCACCTGACAAAATGACAAATGACAAGAAGTTAATCAAAATAACCTTTTAGTTTAATCTATATAGCAAGTTAGTTAGTAAAATGCTTGTTTTAGACACTGAATGATGAACTTCAAAAGTCTGCATCAATGTGAATGGATCAGCCTACTGCTTCTCATTAAACTCTGGTCACAGTACCCATGTTCATCTCCTCATTGTGTGGGGATTTACAAATGGAACTTTACTACTCAAAGCACTTATGTGCCGTTTTTGTCAGTAATTGAAGTGTGCTGAAGATGAAAAAAGCTGACCATGAAACATCAAAAATATTGAAGTAGCAACCATGTTGCCAACATCTAAATGCGAGGATCTTGAATTACGCACACTTACAAACTGTCACAAGAAAAAAAGCTTTAATTTCCAGAACAGATTGGAAAAAGCTTGCACTCATAAGTCTACAGTCACTGGCAAATCTTTTGTTCTGTTTTTTCCCCTCATATAACACACAGGCTCAGTGAGCGTTAAGTGAACACTCAAATTCACACACTGAGCGGTTAAATTAAAGATTTACAAGAGTTTCTGAGAACTGCAATTTACATCAGATGTTAGCTGCTATTCACTGAAATCTAAGGAATGTATGTGTCACACAAGGCTGTGATTTAGCCCATCACAGATTCATTGCCCACCTCCCTGACATTCAACTGTTATGGATATTCTCGGAGCCCAATAAGCTGGCATGGCTAAGTGCTGTTCCAAAAGACTCTGGGAAAATGGAATTATATATATGAAGGGGAGGAAAAAAGAAAAGAAAAAAGTAGAATATGCATATTCACTATCATTGTTCATGGTCAGTTGGAGCAAGAAGTGTTCCTACACAAAACTTCTGTCCTGAAGCTCAGCTGCTACCTGGTGGAACACAAGAACACATGGAGAAAAAAGATCTTGTGCATGGCTCACAAAGCCCTTTCATGATGACCAAGAACTCACCTGCAGGTGATCAAGCGCAGATAATACCCCTGGATTAAACAGAAAGGGACCTGCAGAATCCTAAAGTTCCCCAACCTACACCAGGCAGCAGAGTTCACTGGCCATGGAAGCATTGTGTACCTTCCACTGCATGTTCTTACTGCGGTTGTGGGGAGGTGTCAGATTCATAATAGATTTCAGCCAACAGAACTGATGGTTACATTTGAAAGAGTCCCCTCTCCTGACCACTCCTTCGTTCTGGCACTGACAGTTGCTTCATATAATTCAAGGGCTGTTTAAGGAGCTAAGCCATTAGAAAACTTTATTTTTAGTTTATTCTTTTGGTGGTAGGGGATGTAGACAGGAAACCAGGCACAGCTCCCTAATTCCTTGCTTTGGACCTGATATAATTCAAACTAAACCTATACTTGTGGTAACTTTGCACTACTTCAGCAGAACTGTAAAATTCTATCTAGTTTGAAGTACTAGCAAATACATTTTATAATCTCTATGTATAATGAATAAAAAAATACATCATTTAGAGACTTAAAATATTATTTTGATGGATAAATGAACATTCTGTCTTTTAAACAGTAGACTAAAGCAAGAAACTGATGTCATTAAAGAGCATTTTTCTAAAAAGTAGTCTAACACTGGAGATAAATTGAATGCCTTTGGAAATGTATCAGCTGACCTTTTTGATATTCAGTGGCTAAATTATTAGATATAATTTGGCTCTCTGCACCTTAATTTACCTATAAGTCTCATCTCTGAAAAGCCAGTTAAAGTGATGTTTTATGACATAAGGGATATATTTCAGAGGCCTCTCTGTGGTTCTTCACATCCCAGAAACAACCATACCATCTGGCACAATAACCTCTGCACGTGTAGTCAAAGTACAAAACCTTGCAGCAACTGAGCAGAACAGTATGGTAAAGGTTGCCTGACAATTTCTCTAAGTAGCGCTCAAAATAAGAACGTTAGTTTCTCACATTCAGAAGGCACATCATTAAAATGAGTAATTGGGAATGAAATAAAAGGAAAAACCCAAGCCACATGACAACACCACTGCTACAATGTATGAAAATACATTTACTTTTTAATTGGACTTTTACCATCAATTTGAATTGTGGATATGTGATCCAAAATAGTCACAGCATGCCTACGTGAATTGGCTAATGAGATGTCCGCTGACTGCTGAGCCCTTCAATTAATCAAATAGCTGAATACACTGAAGGTAGCTAAATATTCTTCTCTCTGGTAATATGTTAAAACTCAACATTATATCAGAAATTTTCACTAGAGACTAAAATCCCAGTTCATGTTGGGATAGTCTTCAAACAAAAAATGACACTCATTTAGTGATTCGAACATCTGCTTAATTATTTTTATTACCCTGCTACATCTTAGGAGTAATATACCGAGAATTTGACTTACAAAATAAATTATCTTGAAGACAAAGAATGGCAGATTAGATCTGTGGTTAAGACACCTGGGAGAGAAGTGGGTTTAAATCCCAGCTCTACCATTCTTTTCTGTTTGACCTTGGCCATGACATTTAGCTTTTTAGCCTCATTTTCTATATCTATTCAACAGAAATTATTGGTGTCACAGGACAAAAAAAAGGAGTTCAAATTTCCATTTTGGGAAGGTTAGGGCTCCTAAGATGATGTCTAGCCCCTCCATCCCTACAGCAAGTTAGCAGCCATGGGATCCCTGTAAGCACAGTGCTATATAATGGTGAGCTAAAAGACACTCAACACTTCAGAAATGCATAATGACAAGCTACTATAAAGAAGCAACTTCCCAACATTCCTATATAAAAACATTTCTTCACATATGAACTGTTCAGGGAACTTTCCAGTCTCTTCATCCTAAGGAAAAGGACTGCTCTTGAGCATGTTAATCTTTTTGGACTCATCTTGTGTTTTTTCAGATACTTATGTTTGTATGTTGAATTCAAGCCTAGCCTCACTGTGTAAGCTGTCAGCAAAAAGAGACCATCTCTTCACATACCTTCTCTTTTCAGTCCTACTAAGGTGCCAAACCAGCTTCTAGAAACAACTGCAAATTAGTGGCTACTACCATTACCATAATAACAGTGATCTCTGCAAGTTCTAGTGATCAGAATAGTAAAGGGAAAGGCAAAAATACATTCTTTCATAAAAGATACCATTAGCTACACTCTATATTCACCCAGTTTGCTGCATACAACTTCAGCGTTTCTCCAACATGCTGCTAGGCTTATGCTGTGGATCATTTCCTGGACCATTCTCCAATGGGGGTGTGCTGGCCACCTCTGTTAGGCAAATGAAAGTCTTATAGCTGACAGATCTTGTTTCATCAGCATTTGAGACTCTTAGTCCCTCTCTTCAACATTACTTGTGGTTGAGGAAGTGATCTGCTGCAGCATACCCAAGCTAAAAAGAAACACTTAAAAGAAATAAATTAAGACAATAGTGCTCAAGCCCCATTCAATAGTGATAAGCAATCATGACCTGATGAGAAATTGTAGTTGCTTGACCCCGTCCCAGTAGATAAATCCCCACCCACTCAGTCATTCTCTCCCTAGAAAAGGACGGAGGACAGAATCAGAAGGGCAAAAGCAAGAAAAACCTCATGGGCCACAAGAAAGACAGTTTGCTAATTGAAGAAGAAGAAGAAAAAAAAATAAAAATCAAGCAATGCAAAGGCTATCACTCTCCACCTCACAGCAGCAGACCGATGAACAAATAGCCTCTGAGCAGCAAATACTTTAGACAAACTACCTTCCAGTTTTATTGCCGAGTATGACTTTAGATGGTATGGAGTATCTCTTGCATGGTATGGAATATTGCTTTGATCAGCTGGGGTCCACTGTCCCAGTCGTGTCTCCTAAATTTTTTCGCCACCTCCAGTCTCTTTGCTGAGGTGCTGAGTGAGAAACACAGACGGCCCCAACACTGTGCAAGCACTGTTCAGCAATAACAAACCATGTTTTTAGCTATCAACACCATTTTCATCACAAATCTAAAACACAACACCATACAGGCTGCTTTGAAGAAAATTTACTCAATCCCAACCAGATCCAGTACGGAAATAAAACTTTCCCATGGTTTTTGGGAGTGCAAATCTGTTGTTCTTCTAGCATACCATACTGTGTCATTAACTTATCTATGACATTCTTCACAGCCCTACAATTTTCAGTCACGTAAGATAAACTCTTCATTATAATCCTCAGCATAATTTCCAAGTATGGAACATGAATATTTGTTGAATATTTGACTAATACAAAGATTTTCAAAGTAACAGCATCTCCTTAGACATAGTCATGAAAAAGCACCTTTGTTTTAATGGGGAAACAAATAAACTTCTATTACTCCAGCACTATTCCAACAAGGAAATTCAGGATTCCTAAGAGAAAATTTATTCCAGGCTAAGGGCTGAACATCTCCAGTTCCCAATTCTTAAACATTTTGGAACCGCAATCACGATGAGGCTTGCTGAAAACCCTGCTATTCTCCTGTGTCAGCTCCTCAGCAAGTGGGAAGTGGTATTGCTCCATTGATCTAATTAAGGCAGTATACTTCATCTGGAAAACTAGCCTTCTCTCATTTTGCCAGCCACAATAGCAAGGTGGGCATGAAATATTGCATCACTTGTTGTGTGAGGTCACACCCAAGACAAACCTCCGCAGTTGTTCATCTTGCCTTAAAGCCCAGAGAAAGTCACCAACAAGTAAAAAACCCATGAAAAGCTTCTGCCCTATACCAGCAATGGCCAAATTAAGTGACACAAGAAATTCTTACAAGAATCTTTCAGACTGAGGATGATATTGAGCTAAATTGAGGTGACTACATGTAGGTCTGTGCATGTGAGCCAAGCGTCTAAGTTCTTGTCATTGTGGCTGACAAGAAATTTAGCCTATAGGATCAGCCGAGCCTCAGGAAATCCTTCCCAAACTAAAATAGACACCTACAATTGAGTTAGTCTAGTTGCTTTAGTCAAAATTCTAGAAGACAAAACCCTGATATTTCCTACCCCATGCAGATACATTCTATTGTTAGAATATTTTAGGCTGCCAAAATGAGAGAAGACCCTAGAATTTTCCTAGTGCCTCTGGTCTCTGCCTCCAGATGATACCAAACATGAGGTTTGCAACATGTTCTGCAAACAGAGCAGAAACACTTTTCTCCATGGGCTATTCTGAAACAGTGTGGGGAAGGCAAGGGCAATGAACCCTTGAGGGATGTTTGGGAGAGTGGTTTGTGAAAGGGCAGATGAAACAAGTTTAGGAATACAGCTCGTGGTTCAGCTTAAATTTATGAGGTAAGCTGTTCTCCTAGTTTGTCTAGTTCATCTGTTTTCTACCAGTTCATTTTCTTTGACCTGTTAATAATATTAAAGTCTTATCCTGCAGTGCTGCTTCTGAACTTGCCCATTTTTCCTTTTAAATTCCTCACTTTGGCAGGAAGGGCTATCGGCTTGATCTTCTTTGAAGACAGAATTGCTTGTTGTCACAGCTGATATAGAGATTCCCATGACATTCAGGTCCCCTCTTGTTTCTCATATTGCACATGAGCAAAGCTTTCCCTTTGGAGACACTGACAGGTAGCGCTAATTTGCAGTTCCCAGTAACTGACCATTTCTTAAAGACTAATGATGTAGTTCACACCTAACCAGCCTTGCAAAAAATGCACAAGAGTAAAGCAAATCAGAAGAATGTATAGTTCAAACCTCATTAAAGGGCTTTCATCAGCAATTCTTCCTTAAGCTTGAAAAATGTCTCACTCTCCTCTATGTTAATGCAATTTGTAAACCCAAGCAATCGAATCAAGCTAGTCCTATTTATTAGGTGCTTTAGTACACAATTACTACACTTTCTATGGACTAGCAGCTATAAATTATGAAAAAGTTATTTTGTTAAACAGAATAAAAATTCCAAACTATATCTATCTGTATTCCTTTTCTCATCACTGCAATATCTGTTATTGTCACTGCAATCTGTTACCTGTACTCTTTAAATGTATGAACTCTCATAAAAAGTGTGTTTGATTGCGTTCAGTGATTGCTATATGTTGTTTTTCTGCGATTTCCTGTACAGCTGTAATGAAACCTGGGACAAAAGCCATAGACAATAGAATGACATAAGACTGAGACAGTGGGAGTAAAAGAAATAGGCTGGAAATGGTTAAACAGTAGCAGAAACCCAAGACAAATACATAGATGTGAAACAGGGACACTAGGAAATAGAGCACAAAAATGAACCCTGAAGAGAGAAATAGCAGCAAAAAGGATAAAATGAGGAGAAAAAGTCTTGGGAAAGAGTTTTGGAGGAAGAAAATGAGATTGGAAAAGAAAGAAATAAGATAAATTAGCCTAACAGACTATGAAACACTGGTAAAGATCCTTCAAAAAACAGTCAAATTCCAAATGAAAATGAGTGAAACAAAAGAAGGAAAAAAAGCTAAATACAAGGCCATAACAGTGACACTTCATTTTCTTACTGATTTCTAATCTGTAAAAAGCTCATGCTACCCATTGTAGCTGGTTTATTTCACAGAAAGTCATGAGCATACACCTTCTACATGCTTTGCTGTTGATTCTGGTAGCACTTCTGCATGTGCAAGTACATATAGATATTTGCAAGACTAAAGTTTCAATCTCCGTCTGTATTTGATGGGCCACATTCATGCGGAAGTGCCATTTCTGGTGATGTGATCTTTTTTACCCAGTACAAAACCCAAAAAACTCAACACCTGTGATGCAGCCTAAACTGCTGTAACACCCATCGCTCCACCCAAGAGTCTCATCATCTTCTGGAAGCCTTCTTGGTGATGCACCCATCTGAATTACATGGAAAACATTTTTCATCCAGCTATATTTATGCAACTAGATAGACAGTCACAACAGACTACTTCATCTGCATATAGATTTTGAACTTGCTCCGACTAACTTGCTGCCAGCCGTTTCAAAATACGGACACCAAAATTTTATTTTGTTCAGCAGCCATATAGGTATATTATTTACTCATTACTACCTTCAGACTATGTATTTCTCTTTTCTCTTCCAAGGAGAGAAAAGAGTTTGTTAGTTGATGGAGTTCTCGCTTATTTCCAGATTTTACACAAAGAAAGCACACTAACTGTGTATATATTACTCCTAACTTCATAAATTTAATCCAAAATTGCTAGTGACATTGACTTTGGGGAAATCACAGGACATGTGTTAATGTTAAATATAGCACCATGTTTTCCCTGATAGAAGTATTTTCCTTCCATATCCGTCACAAGACAAAGTTCTGAAGTGGAAACTTCTCAGTCATGGGGGCTTATAGTGTAATAAACAAAATCAGACACCATTTATCTTTGTGTCTAAAGCACTGCATGTAGCCAAAGTACAAGTTCTTCCCCTCTGATCTACTGATGAGTTACATCATGACCTAGAAGAAGGTATTGATGAGTAAGCAGCCCTCTTTCTGGAAATTCATTCTCCAGGAAGGCATTGTTTCAGGCATCTCCTCAGCAGAGGCAAGAACCAGCAGAAATGTCACAGCTGTTGAACACTGAACATTTGATATAATGCTAGCACAGCGTCATTTAAAAAAGTTTTAAAGCTTTCTAAATTTAAAAGGCAAATACTTTCATTACCAACTGCATACTGAGTTGTTTAATGCTCCATGATTTATTGATAAGGATTTTCACCATAGTAAGGAAAAAACTTGGTTGAAAAATAAATGAAAACCAGCATGGCATTAATATGACCAGAGAGAACCTCTTGCTCTTGCCTTTGGGATATGATCAAAGGACTCGCTTCTGTGGGTATAGTTCTGAAAAATAATCATGTCTGACAGTAAGCATATGGCCCCAATCCTTCGTTGTACTTGAACAGCATTTGCCACACCAGCAGTCGCAAAGCATGCTTAAAGACAACACAGCCTTTTCCTGTAGCAGCTGCTCAAAATGGGGAACTTCCAGAAACATGAAGAAAAGCATCTAGCTTATTCTCATGGCCTGACTAAAGGAAATGAATGGGATAAAGACCAGGATAAAAGGTCATCCCTAAACTAAACAATGAATTTTGGGGCCTTTGTGAAGATGGACGAGGAAGCCAAGGGAACATGCAATCTCTAAAACTGCAAGAGTTGTGTTGTTCATCCCAGCAACACAACTGAAAACGAAGGGTTTCCACCCATAGACCATACATAGACTGCAGTGAGTTCACTCTGGGATGCAGCTTATAGTGTCTGCTCACAAGTAGTTGAGGGCTTACCCAAAGCTGATTACAGTTCCCCCAAAGCTAATGTGCCCTTTTCTCCTAGAAAGGTGAAGGCATACGAATGAAGAGGACGAGGAAGACTAAAACTGGTGCAAGAAAAACCAGGAAATGGCCAGGTTATGGACATGAATCCAGAAGTGGGAGAGTCATTCTTACGTTCCACAGATTTGATACAGCCTATACGAGGAGGAAATCGTGACATACATTTCCATGAACACTTCAAATGAATGCCCTTGTTCAGCAAATATTTTTTTCACTTCCATAATTCTTAACACATCCTTGTATCAATTCATTCAGCAATCAGGTCAGCTCAAAGATATGAAGGTCTCTGATGCAATGCACACCATAATACACTCTTCAAAACAGTCTGCCACATTCACCGTAGGTGTCTAGAATGTACAGCTGGATGCCACATGTTCAAGTAAAAATTACTTCCTCTTCCTTTCCACAGCTCTTCCTCATTACAAACAATCCCATTCACAAACCCACTGGGTCACCGGAAACTACACATCCCTTTCCCTATCCTATCCTGCTGCTGCAACAAGAGCTGGTCTCCTCCTCATTGTGAGCAACGAGAAATGGCTATATCTGGCCCCAAAATTCACAGTTGCATTTCCAACACCCTGTGAAAACACCAGGACTGTGATTCGTTGTCACTGGTGATAAAGACGTAGTTACACTATTGAACAATCTAGTTAATTCTGTGTTTTATCACTCAAGATCTGTGATTCACCCCAACAGAGTTAATTTAATGGAGTATAAATAGGTTTGTCAGATATTCAATAATTTTCATGAAGTGTTTTTACTTTAATTTGTGAAAATATAATTTGTACACATGACAAAAATCTATATTTCGCATCCCATACCTTTTCATTTACACAGAGAGAGACAAAGACAGAGACAGGAGAAAAGTCTTTTCCACTTCAGTTTCTTCACCTGGGACAATGAAAGGGGAGGGATCCAACATTGAAAATGCAGAAATTCTTCTACACTCTTGTGCCCAGGAATACTGTGATCACTCAAAATGTCTTGATATCAAGTCTTAAGCATTTTACAGATACACTGTTATGTTTTTAAAGTTCTCTTTACTAAGCAGAAGTGAAGGAAGCAAAAATTAATCCAAATAGCCGCAGCTGATACTTATATTCATAAATTGTGAACACTGCAAAAACAATCGTGTCCTAAGATTTTATTCTGTTCATCTCTACAGGGGCTGTGTTCCTTGTCTTTATTATTTTTAACATCTTTCACAGTACAGATCTTTAAATGCATAGAAATGCAAATATATGCTGCATGTAGAAGTGCCATATCCACATGCAGACAGCATTATTCCTGAAGCCTGAACACACATTCTTTGCATTCTTGATGTGCTCAAAAATAACAGTATACAAAACCAACTTGAATACCATACTGTGAAAAGCAAGGTGGGTTTTTTTTCTTTTTTAAAATCAAAAAATAGACTCTAAGGCTATCTTTTATTTGCAAGGAGTACTAAAATACCAAAATAGAGTATAAAGTTAGACATCTCTAGAGAGTCCTAGATTTTAAAAGGTACTTAGATAAATGATTTTCATTTCAAAAGCACTAAACACCCATAATCATCTATTGTAGAAAATTGGAGATACTGGATTCTCACCACCTCTTACAACCTGAACTGTTTAAACACGGACTGAGGAAGCTCATTTTAGGCCCAATCATGATGACCAGCTGTTCCTTAGTCTTATATTTGCAAGATAAGCACTGACCTTGATTTATTATTCTGTGCTTCAGATAGTCATTTATGCTTATACAAAGTAAGTGTAATACACTGGTGTTTTTCTAATTATTGTTCTGGTCAACAAAGGGGTAAGTCAGCACTGGTGTTAAAGAGCTGAGGAGCAGATCCATATATTTTAATGTAATTAAAGAACATTTCAAAGAAATTGGAATTTCAATTATTTTTTTAAATAGGTATATTTTCTATTTTGATTAATTTCCTCTATATGTCACCTTATGAACATGAAAACAGGGAAAGAGTCATGAATAGAGTTACACACTGTAACTTCTTCATAGAGAAAGTAGGCTGAAACCTCAATTCAAGCTTTAAAATAAAGATACTATCTAATAATTTTTTTTTAAAAAAGCAACTTTGTGTATTTCAGAATTCACACAGTGATTTTAGAAACCCACAGAGCTTGTAAATACCATGCAGATCTGCTAGATGAACAACATGTCATATCAGACCTAGAAGCAGTATGAAAATAGACTGCATAACTTTAATTTGAGAGTCAGTGGATATTCAGCAATACACATTTTAAAAATATTTTTAAGGAAAGGAAGCTTTTGAACAGCAAAAGAACAAGGTAAATGAAAATTAAGTCCCAATGAGCTTCTCGTTTTTCAGGTGGCCGATCTCAAGCTCAAGTTTCTCATAGAAAAATGTTAATTTTTTAGAGCTTGCCAATTTTATTTTCTATCAGCTGAACCAGAATATTTAATCTCAGGAGTAGAGGCAGATGTCTCTTAGATAAGACACCTGCTCCCTTTAAGTTGGAAAATATAGTCAAATTGCATTAGGTTGTCCACCTGCATGAACATATTTTAGCTGCAAAAAAGAAAATTGTCTGCAAAGAGTTCATTATACTTAGTTTGCAGCAGCTCAGATACTTGTTACTGCTTCAAGGAATGGATGCAGACATCAGAAGACTCAAGCCGAATAGCTGTACTCTGTCTCAGGACGTGGCACAGAAAAACATTTTCCTTCCTCCACTAGTCAGAGTAGACCCACATCATGCGAAACAAATTCACCACCACTCACATAAGCACACAAGGACAAGCAGATAGGTGAGACCAAAGGTCTCCTTTCAACACCAGCAAACAAAAGGTACTTAGGGAAGAGTAATGACATTTTTCTTCAGAATATCCTTCCAGCCTCTAACCATTTGTGTCTCAGAGATCTCCTTGCACCAGAACATACTCTTTCTGGAAAACACTCCCCATTGTCTTGCCTCAGGCAATTTAAGGTACAGAAAGCCAACAGCTACGTCCATTTCATAAAAATCATGAATGGGCTCATTTGTGTCCTAAATTCACCAGCCTTGGCAAGAAGTGGTGTGAAAATCCTGAACGCATGTGATCTCAAGAAGGCATAAGTGATCAAAACCTCCTTTACTTTACACTGGTATAAGTCATGAGTTACTCGATGCATGTTGCATCCTTCTAAAATGACTATGGAAGGCAAATCAGGCCTGGTTACCAACCTGCTCCAGTGATCACTGCAGGGGACGGGGAGAGTCCAGGGCCCATTCTCTCCTTTTGCCACTATAAAGTAGCCAGTGTTTATGGGGAGGCAGTCAGAGAGTTCCTACAAATCTCTCCTTTACAGACTTTGTACTTCACTCCCTGATCCTCCTCCACAGGACTAGGAACAGCAGAACAATCCTTCTATATGCAGAAAGCCAGGGATGCTGGTTATTTCTATTCCACGCACCACATAACGGTAGTATTAAGAAGTATAACAGACTTTGTGTTCCCTGTGCACAGAGGATGTGCACTCTTTGTGATGTAACACAACACATGCACTCTGAAAGTCTACAAAAGAAATAACTTGATATTTTAGTAATAAAGACACCAAACATTCTCCCCAACCCTCTTGACAGACAGAGGAAATAGTGACTATTGATAAGAAGTAGGTAATTTCCTCTTGATTCCTATTCATAAACCCCTTATGAATGTTAACACTGTAGGCCTTGCATATGATTGAAATTAAGATTTCTGCCTGGCAATACTTGCATCCCTGTACAGCCTGGCCTACAAAGACTTCCAAATTGTTAAAACTGCTTGCATAAGAAGAGAAGCTTCACTTTATTGTGAGCCATGGCAGCCTGGTAGGCAGATAAAGCTTTACCCTAGACTTGTGTGTTAACTCCTTTGTAGTTCTGATCTCCCCATTCATTTCCTTTTTAAATAGCAGAGAGAAGAATAGATCAGATAGAAAATGGATGTGACTGCAAATTACGCATCTATCATGCTTACTGCCTAGTGGCAACCCACTTTTGACTTTCAAAAGAGTGAGATGGGGCCTTTCAGCCTTTCAAAATGTAGAAGTGTAAAATACAAGTTTTATTTAAAATGTAGGTATTGTGAAATGTTGATTATTTAAAAAAAAAAAAGAGAGATTTTGTTGTTATGTATTGTGTAATGAATTGGACTTGCACAAACCAAAGGCCAAATCCTGAGCAAAAAACACAGAAACATTTCACAGATAAGGGTTAGTGTATTGATGTGGATCCTATTAAAAGAACTATAATGAAACATGCTTGTTGATGGCCACTAAGCTCCTCCAGCTGATGGGACCATATGCAAAGGAATTACCTTTATATTCCATAGCAAAACCCTGGCTGTCATGCAGTACAAGGTCCATTAAAATCAGTAGCCCACGGCCTTGGAACTGAACATCACAATGCCATTTACATCACTTGCATAGGTTTCTTCCACCAAAAGCAACCTGTACGACAGCCCTGTACACATTCCTGTCCACCCTGTATGAGCTCACACTACACGTCCTGACATGCCCCCAGGCCTTCAGCTGTCCTCCCACAAGTACCTGCCTAGAGTTCTCCATGCCTTCGATAACTGCATCATGGGACCAACCACTGCCTGAGTCTCGCCACTTTATTAACTTATAGCCAAAAGAACAGGAGACCAGCAACTGGACTTCAGCCTTTCATCAGGCATATGTGCACGTTGTAGCTGGCAGCCCAAGAGAGCCAGGTAGAAAACAAACACCTGTTTTCCCAAAGACCCAGGCCAGAGTGCTCCAGCAGGTGCTACGACCTGCTTACATCATTGTCTTGGGTATAACTCATGCTGGGGTGTACTGGAGCAGTCTTCCCCAATGAGAAGATCCCAAGTCATTAGAGGTCACCAAGATTTTAAAAAAAAAAAAAAAAAACACACACAACCACAGAGCATGCAGGACAGACCACACAAGAAAAGATTGGATGCAGCTTTCTTGGGTCCACACAAAGAAGTAGAGAGGCAGTAGGAGAACAGATCGTACCAAGGCCAAGGTTCTTTTTACAAGTCACATAGGCAGCAGATGAGCCACATGTAAACAAGTCACACCATTTTTATTCCTCCAAAAACCTTTATTGCTGTCCAAGATAGAAGACCTTCATTCACCTTACTCCACACTTTGCTCTCGTCACAAAGAATTAATTCTGACAGCCCCATCTCAAGGAGCAGTGCCCTGAGTGCTTTTCTGTGTTATTGGTTCACCTGGAAGGCAAGTATGGCACTTGTCGCAAGGACCCTGTCCTTAGCCCACCCTGTAATATTTTGAAACATGGAGTTTCATGGGGACCCACACCTCAGCTGCCCAAGTGCCAACCCAAAGGTTCTGTCAGAGACAGACAATGCTAAGAATCCTCTCCTCGTATGGACTTTCACAAGTGCGATGCATGGATGTGTTCTTTATGCTTAATTTTGATCCAAAGCAGCATGGATCTTTACTCATAGAAGGCTACTCTCTGTCCTCCCTGGCAGATCTCTGAATCAAAACTGGTTACAATCTGACCAAGCAACTATGCATTGTAATCTGGATTAAAAAAAAAAAAAAGTCAGCTCACTTTCTAATAGGATAATCACCAACAAAAACCAGCACATGAAAACACATTCTTTAAGGTATATAGCCTTCATTACTGGCCTTTGCACTTGCCCACCACCCTTCCAACACTGAATACCTGAGCCATTTCAAGTTTGGCCCTGCGCTTGAGCCACCTCACAGGCAGTCCTTTTCTCATACACCTGTTCCCAGGACAGCAACCATCTGACTTGGTAGGATTCATTTGGATGGATTAAGTTGTGGGCAGGGTTCTTTCTCCCCGACACAACAACAAAAGAGAGGATAAATCTAAGGCATCCCAAAGCAAGGATGATGGCCACATAGAGTAGCAATACACGGTTCTCCAAAAGCAAGCAGGGGAGGAGAGAGAAGAACCTGGAACAGGGGATGAACAACGCCAAGACAAATATGTGCATACCTGGTAATCTTTCACAGGTTATACTCTTCATTTTTTTAGTCCCTTCATCTGCCAGACACATACTCAGAGACAAGGATGCTGACACAGGGAATGTGCAAGAGTAACTGAGACCAAGATAATCACAGAAGTAGAGATGTGGCAGCCATCATCACAATGAACTTTCTGTATAACAAGGGAAATTACTACTACTAGACTAAGTAGGTCATGTATGTTTCCAGGTGTCACTCACATTTTGCCTTCTGCATGAGTGTTTATGCTAAAGTAAACAGATTAATAAGGGAATTTGTACAAATATGTATGTGTGGAATGCATTCACTCTCTACACAAGTGTCCTCTACTGTGCCGAACTAAACCACTTTCTATATGTATTCCTTAAAGTCCTAGGAAGGGAGGAGAGGAGCCATGTGGAGGGAGCTGGGCAGGATTCATAGCAGGGAGATACAGGCAAGCTCCTGATTGATTTTTCTTCACTTAAGCGTGGGTGCAGACTGGCAATGGATAACACTGGTAGATGCATACATAAAGCTGGGACTAGTTCCACTGTTTGACATGCGAGATAAGCAGAGGCAGGACCAAGCAGAAGAAGCTACAGACCTGTATGGTAACTGTGGGTAGACAAGGTGATGCCATGCATACTTAGGCATGTTGTTCTGACCACCAAAAGCCATTTTAACTGTGACTTCTAGGGTTTGCAACAGAGCTGGTAGGCAAGTCCGGGCTACTTTTTTCTCAACACTTGGCCAACATCATCAGCAAAAGCATGTAACACGACAGAAAGACGTGTTTTCTGTCTAAACCAGGAACCCCAGACATATCTTGCCCAACTGTGGGGATGAGGTAAGCTATAGCTGCAGCAGATAGAATCTCTGATGAGTGGTAGAATCTCTGATAGATCTCTCTGGGTGGTGTAACTGAGGACTCTCCTTATAATCTCCTACCAAGTAGTGGACAATCAGCTTTCTCCAGCACTAAGCAGGGTTATTTTTTTAATATGCACCAGAGTTTACATTAGAAAAACAATAGCCAAACAGAACTCTGACCAAAAAGCAGCCAGTGTGTAACACAAGGTCATTCCACCATTTTCTCTGCTAATAAAGTGATGCAACACAAATTGGACTCACCACCCGGTGATCAGTTGCCCAGCCTGTCCCGAGCAGCAATCACAGAGCCCTGCTCCCCCAGCCAACCAGTTTCTATACTGAGCATGACGTCTATGGGATGGAATATTCCCTTGGCCAGCTTGTCCTACTTGTGCTCCTTCTCAGCCTCTATGGGAAACTGTAAAAGTCCTTGACTTACTATAGACATCACTTCGCAACAACTAAAACAATATGTGTTATCAACGTTATTCCCTTACTAAATCCAAAACACAGCAGCTACTGGGAAGAAAATTAACTCTATCCCAGGTGAAACCAGACAGAAATGTATTACAATGTAATCTTTCAGACAGATATTTTGATTCATTTTAATATTAATTCACTGGTAGTATAAGAATTTAGCCTTAAGTCCATTTTTACAATATTCAAAGATGCTCCTGTAGGACATATACTTCAATCCAGCAGAGGATGGAAGCAAATGTTTGAACATGTGAAGTGTCTCACTGCAACCTGTGTTGCATATTCAGAGTTCAGCATGTGTTTTGCTTGACTGGAACTAACAGGGTTTCCTTATAAGAAAAAAAGTGACATCAAGCAATTCCTCTTCATGATAGTAGAGAACAATTTAATAATTAACACTAAACCTCAGCCTGGATTTATTTGCAACAATACAATGGACACATGTGCAAAGAGCCTTTGGTTTATCTACTATTACCTTCAAAATAATACATAAAGCACATAAGTAATGTGTAAAGACTTGCAGAGAGCTCAGCCCAGCTCTTCAAGTATGGCCAGATGCAGCAAAACCTTCTGGCATCTAAAGACTATGCCACAGCTCTATTAATACTGGGAAGGGGAATTGTTCACTATTCTTCTGCTAGGCCCCTATCAATGATGATGAGCTATAAATAGCTTTCTAAGGCAAAACAAAGAGTTCAGTTTTGTTTGGTGCTTTTAAATCCTTTTCTAAGTCATATTTCTCTGCTTCGGGGCTTTTATTACAGATGAGTTAGTTGCAAAAAACACATAATACCCCAAAACATCAATCTGAGATGGCATAATGAGAGCAGGATTCATGGGGCTATTTAAAAAAAAAAAAGTCAATTACTGACAAATCAATATATTTTTCTCCTATTTCTGCCTCACTTTTATTTTTTCATAAGGTCTGCAACTTCAATTAAAGATTAAATGTATTGAGCTATCATACCGTTAATTGCTTTGAATTGGTGGAATACTCCTAGTTATATATGAATGTCCTTGTTTATGGCAGATAGGACAATTGCCTCACACAGACACATTGTAGCTTTAGTGTGATATATCACTCAGCATCCAGCATTACTCTTTATGTTGAGTGCCTGTGGTTAGTGCGACTTGCAGAGAACTGTTTTCCACCTCACACTTTACCACCAGTGCCCTTGTTAGTCAGACAAGTGATGTAGGTGTTTGGAGTTGAAAACCTAAACCTAGAGGTGACCAAAATGGGCAGCACCTTTTACTCCCCTGCACTTCTGATTTGTCTGTTTGTTGTGAGATTTTTGTTAGAGGGGGAAAACTGATGGAGAGGGGAGGGATTTTTTACAAAGCTCTAAAATCTTTGGATGGAAGACTGTTAAACTCGCCTGGAGGCAATGGGAAAAACGCCCAGTTATTTCATAGATGGGCTTTAGATCAGACTGTGTCTAGCATAGGCAACTATTATACTTTTCTTCCCACATTTACTGCTTTTTATAATATGTTCAGACTACAGTTTAAAACCCTTAGGGCTGTCTTCTGCTTGTACTTTTCCTCAAAGAGCTGATATAAAAAGCCCAAAGAAAAAAAAAGTCAAGACAAGCTTTACTTCTCCAAATCATGTATTAATCTTGGTTATAGTCAGCACATAATCTTAGATCTTATTGAGCTTAACAGGAGACTTCTTTTAAGCACATCCATTCTGAAAAATGTTCCCTCTTGGTTAATAAACACTAGAACCATTTCCTTAAGACTCATGGGCTTGCTTTCATATCTTTTCCTTCAAGCTGCGACTTACTCCAAATACTACACATAAACACTTCCCTCATACCCCTTACCGAACTTAAAAATACCTTTGTAGGCAAAGGTCAAGATAAATATTTGACAAGAGGAACAACGAGACAATTTCACGAAGATGGATCTTCTACTCCTGTGTCTCAGATACAACATTCACCTTCTTCACTTATGCTGAGGTTCAGGAAAGAACTCACCAAGAACGTACCTGTGTGGTCAAACACAGTGCATTCCTTTGTCTGCATGTGAGCATTTTCCAGGCTAAAACCATTTACATTTGTGCACAGCTACACCCAAACGAATAGTCCATCTAAGAGGCAGGACTTCTTTGCCCAAATACTGCCATTCCTAACTTGACCACCTGTGTTCAGGATTAGGGGTGCCTCCTGTTCCCCTAGCTCAAAAGACATGCTAACCAAGCACGTAGTTGTCTGCATCTGGCTATGCGGTTGTATTTTAAGAAAAAGCCACAAGTATGTTCTCTATTGTAACTCTTTACAGACATGTCTCCTACTGTATGAGAGGTACTGACTTCCCCACTACCAGCCATAGTGACAACTCCTGTTCCTAATATAAGGATCTGTATGAAATCCCACCACAGAAGACTTAATATTCTTGTAAAAGTTTAGTCCCCAATGTCTTCACTGTACACTAGAAGTCAGATCTTGTTAGAGACCCATGGATATCCAGAGGGAGTTAGGAAAGTGGTTTCCACTACAATTCTGTTGCCAGAATGCATTTGTGGAGTCTAACAGTGGTTATCTTTCACCAGTTACAGTTGGAGATAATCTCATGGTAACATGTATTCAGTGTGTTCAACCTGAAACAAAAACAAAGCAATGGCCAAATCAGTTCACCTGGTGTCCTGATTATACCTACGGCCAGTATAAAGTTTTTCTAAGGAAGCTCTAAATAACGCACCACATAAATACTTAAGAATAACATATTGTTCACATTCCAGTGAAAGAAATATCTGTTCTTTGTACTGAGCAAATGCAGAATCCATCTCATGTAGAAAAGTCTCATGCTAGCATTTCACATTTAAGGCTTTGTTTGCTGTCTCAAAGCGTCATGACAGCTTACACAGGTTCAGAACAATTGGCGTGCTAGCCAAGAGAGGAAGCAACAGCAGAAGGTATGTATAGTCACATATGGCCAGATCAAGTGAACCATCCGGACTTAATACTGGCAGAAGCTCTGGCCAACAAATGTTCCAGATATCCAGAGAGAAATCCACAGGCACCTGGGTAGTCTGCATTGTGGCAAACAAACCTCACATTCATTCACGTCTCGCATTGCCAGAACTAGAAACTTTCCATTTATACTATACCATCTAAATTCAAACTGTTTTTATCCATCCCCACCTCTAAACAGCAGACACAGTGGCTTTAGTTTGTTTTCAGTTTTACAAGAATGCAACTTATGCCAAAGCTGCCACGAAGATGATCTGTGAGAGAATTGCATGAGGACATAGAATTTAAAAGTAAAACTATTGGGGAGCCCTTGAACTCTTTCCCTAGTCATTCCTCCTACTTTTATAATGCTCAGTCTTGCCATTTTTGCAAGCAAGACTGCAATACAAGATGTCCTATGTTTCTAAAAAACTTCCCTATTTGATACATAGTTATTCTGTAAATAAATCTGCTATGGAGTGCTTAAAAGGTTTATTTCTTACTTTTTAGCAACTAGGCATAAAATATTGGGGTATAAAATGCTTACAAATTAGATTACTGGAAAGGAATAGAATGCATTGTTATCTACTGAACCAACGATGGGTCAAATGGCAGTTTGAATTATTGTGGTTAATATTACTGTGACCTTCACATATACTATTGACAGAAAGCAATTTTATTTACATTTTTAAATCCACATAAAGGTGAAAGATGGTATGGCTACAAAATGAAACATTAAATTCTTTTGTCCCAAGGCATAACTGAGATTTCCCAAGTTCACATGTAGCCTGAAACGAAGCAAGACTTTCTTAATGGTGCTACCAGTACATTTCACCCAGATCTGGTGGCACTGGTGATTTATTTTCATTTACGAGTTGAAAAATCTCCTTATTTTAAGATGGAGAAATAAGAAATAATAACAGACTCTTTCTTTTGTACCCTAGCTGTTTCTGCACAAACTGATCACTAATTATGTTTGAGCTGCTATAACAAGCTACATGTTTCAGCTGTACAGATTTAAAAGGTCTACCCATAAAGAGATGGCAGGGTGAAAAAGCCTTATTTGAAAAGAAATATATCACACGCTTGGGGACCAACAGCACTATAATGTCTGTATTTCTAGAACAATATATTTACAAAATAATTAAAGCTATGTATAATTTGATACAATCTGAACATTTAAGTGTTTAAAGAACAGTGTGTTTCAGTCTATGCATACCAAGTGTGGTTATCTGCCACTCTTAATTTAAAAAATATATATATACATTTTTAAACCTAAGTTTATATTCCAGCATTTCCTCTGCCCTTTCTAAGCACCTCATGATGAAAAAGTTATTACTAAAAGTCTGGTCTGTAACCACTATAGAGTAGGAAGTGTTATAAAGAAATTGTAAATAACAACCATAACTGCATTCTTCTAACCATTCTATTTAACACTTCAAGCTTCTCCAAAGTACAATATTTTTAAAAAAAGCACAAGGTATTTATAGGATAACACCATTTTGGAACATACTGTCACACAGAGCACCTATGAGGGTACATGTGTCTATAAATTATAGGTGGTTCTGGTAGCAATGGCTATGATTAAGGTTGCCTGAAACTTCCCATAATAAGACCTTTTTTCAGTTGCTTATAAGTTTGCTGAACTCTTACCACTTGGAGTAAAATTTTCCCTGCAAGGTATCTGCCTCAATATTTGTTTAGTCTTTGTTGAAAGTTTAACACAAAATGGTTTAGCGAACAAGATTACAGGAAAATATACCTTGCTTTAGAAAAGCAGTTCTTCTTTGAGAAGTCCTAATGTTGCCTTTTTTGAGAAAGAAAAACCTTTGAAGTGTGGTAGAGCATGGCCTTTTTGTCAGGTATATAATTTTTACGATTCCTGAAATGCCCATTCAAAGCCAGTCTAGTTCGTTGGGTGTTTTTAATCTCAAGTCTTAACTACTTCTTACCAGAAGCATCTCAGCTTTTACAGCTAAAAAACACTAATATTCTTTACATGCTTCAACCCTCAGTGCTATTTGTGTGGAATAACGTATATATGTTTCAGCTCTGAAAAAGAGCTCCCTTTCTTCAGCCCGTAGAACTAGACACACCAAGCTAGAACATCCCTTCAGTCCTTGCTCCTGATGTCCTAGACCAATAAAAGATGACACTGGAGCCAAGTTCTCCTATCCTTTTACTGACAGTTCCTGCTGGTGCACTGAGGATGAAGAGGCAGCCAGAGATAGAGCATGCAGTAGTTTGTTGATAGATTGTTATGGGGAGTGACAGACACAAATCATTAAACAAAGCCAATTACAAGCTTAAAAACAATGGATGGGGAGTGAAGGTAGTGGCCTGCAAATTATTAACTTGTTTCGAGTTAATACACACCCATGGCTAACCATGAGTATTGCGCTCAGGGAAAAATAAAAGCCTTCAGGATCTTGGGCACATAAACAGGTTTTTAGAAGTAATTAATTAACTGTTCTATGACAGACTGACAAGGGTTTTTTAAAATGTAAGGACAAGAATTGGCCTTGGATGTAGCTGTGAAGATAAAGGAGGTCCGGCAAACAGATTAAAAACAAGAAAGCACAAGACTGCTTATGGTTGGCAATTTTGGAAGATCCTCCAGGCTAGAGTCAGAAGGTTCCTATAATCACCACAGTGAAGTCCTCACTCTCTCTGTCCCAAGGACCTATTAGAATTCATAACCTGGAGTTAGATACCCTCAGATCCCTACTGAGACCGGTTTTCTGAAGGCATAATTCACAGAAGCTACTAAACAGTCCAAACTAAGCAATCAAGGAAGACAAGGAATTAACTTAAACACTTTCTGACATTTCCGAGGCATAAACTGCTCCTAGAATTAGCCACCTCACTTTACTGTTGCTCATATGCCCAACAGATAGAGTTGGCAAGGCAACATAATTTCAACTTTCTGGTTCAAGAATTTCTTCTACATCAGAATAAAGCCTTTTTCAGCTATAGGGCTCTCAAAGTCTGAAGTGCTTTCACTATGAATGAACTCATATCCATAGGGCCAAAGAGCAAGAGAGAAAGACTTAATACTACAAACATCTCAGAACTTACCTGTGAGGAGATCCTGTTTCCTGAGTGAAGGAGTACCTGAGTGTATTAAACCAAGTGGAATAAAACAAACAAGCAAAATCAAGAAAATCCTCTAGGTTATTCCACCAGGCTGTGGCTAAAGCAATTACCTCAGAACTGTGAGATTTGGGTTCACACTTCCTGAAGCTGAACAAGAAGTTGAATCTCTTAAATCCATAGCAAGGGCTTCAGCCACTGGGCTGATGAGAAAAATACGGGGGAGGGGGGAGAAGCAAAGGAAAAGGAGAGTGGAAAACTCCTGTGACCCTACCATATCTTTTGTAAGCCCAGGGTACTATGGACTCACCTACTTCCCAATGGCCAGTACTGCCCTATTTTTTGCTTTCATATGCCTCTGTGAGTCAAGAACATGATTACTAGGGAAGTTATGGTATTTTAGGCTGCAGTGGTGGCATTTAAGCTCAAAAATAACCCAGAAGTCTATCACAGCTGATACTAATTCTGTTGTAAGTGATAACTGAATGTGAGGTGCAGTCATTTATCTGGGAGCAGAGCTTAGCTGCATGTTGTTAGCTCCTTACAACTGACTTACAGGATGCTTGAATGTGTGACTGAAGCTGACAGCTGAGCCCAGGATAATCAAAACAAGATTGCTGTGGTCTGACTTACATCAGCTATGGAACAGGTACTGTAAAGTGAGGACATGCACACTGAAAAATGTCCAAAGATGACATTCAGACTGTCACAAACTGAAATCACCACACTAAAGAAAGCCAGAGCTCGAGTGCATGGTTGATGTAAAGTAATTATGGAGTAATCGAATATGAAGTAGTTAACCAATTAAAGCTAGAAGCTGTAATAGAAGACAACAAAGATGAAGAATAAAGAATATTGCATGTAAGAGAAACTTTCTGCACAGTCATTTCATTGGGCATATGCAATATTTCTTTACTGTGCTCAATAGCACAGAGGAAAAAAAAAAAACACCTAAGTGAAGAGTTCAGCCTTGAACCAAACCTGTGACTGAAGTCAGAGTCTTAGGTTTGCGGGTAACACTGACTCAGTCACTAATAATGCCAGATGCCATGTAAATGATTCTTAAGTAGCCAAGAACGAAATAGCCGTCCAGGCTTAGAGGAGACAGGCTCTCGTAGAAACGTACATCAAAGGAGAAAAGACTGTGAAAGCTAAGCAATTGGGACAGGACGAATCTTTATTCAGATTCTGTTTTCTTTGAGATTTTGTTTTGATTTCTAAGAAGAAATTTGTGCTGGGATTGCCTTTTCATTACTGTACTTATTTCTATGCAACTTCAGTGACTCATTCCTATTTTAGAACCAACAGGATATCATTAAGGATGAATCCCCTGGTTTTTCAGACATGAGAGCTAATAACATGCATTCTCCACCATTCCCAGCTAGTCCTCTAGCAAAAGTAGAGGTGACCATAGCAAACATTCCTTAGGTACTAAACAGGTCAAACCATGTGATTTTTTTAAAATGTAGCTTCCATATCATGCTTGCTTATCATGAAAAGAAACAAAAGAGCATAACCTGAAGTTTATTTTTATAACCATTGGAGGTCACTTTTATGCTGACTTTTCTGCTAAGAATTCTCTACATAAGCAGTGATACATTTAACATCCTCAAGTAACCTGAAAATTACTTCCGTTGTCAAAGAGAACTATCACAATTAAAAAAATAGTTGAGTCCATTTTTTGTCAGGCTATCTTTATGACAGCTTTTGTTTCCTAAATACATACTCAGAAGGCATTGAAAACTAGGATAAATTTATCAATGTAATTTCAGTTGGGTAGATTTTCCATCCCCACTGGGCATATTTATTGGAATCTGACTGTAGCTAGTCACATTATTAATAGCAAACAATTTATTTGATTAATTTACCCTACATTTCTGTTCATGAAATAGACTATTCCATTTTGATTTCTGCTTTTTTTTTTTTATTCATGAGCATGCAGCGAATATTTTCAGCATATTTTAGCCTGGAGTTTGTTTGGGAGCTCTTTACTTCATCTAATCACAATAATTACTTCTTTACTAGAGATGGTGTGACTTGAAATCTTCAGTTAGTATTGTCTTTGTTCCCCTAATTGACTTTGCCACTGTAAGTGTAATATCAGGAACACTTCTGATGCGATTAGTGAACATCTAGTACTATGTTTGAATCATTGACTTACTGAGGGATGTACAAATCCATATGGAAACAATCCTTCTCTAAACATTCATCAAACAAAAGAAGTTTACACAGGTGTATGTTGAAAAATGAATGTAAAAAGATGAGAATACAGGAGAACTGAAAGCTTCTGAGGACTAAGAACTTTTATAGGTGGACCCTTGTGCTACTATCCCAACTCATTTCAAGACCCTCTCCTGTTTTTCTGTGATATGTTTTCCCGACACAAAATGATCCTTCATATATTACTCCAGTCACCACATGATCAGCTGTGGCTAAATCAAGGAAAAAGGCAGCATGGACCATGGTCCATAAGAAATGGAAATAGTCTATGAAATGAGAATTATGGGATGAGCAAGCAATAAGTTTGCTATTTTTACAGCTGTTATTAACACAAATCCACTGTAACTAGCCTTTTCTAAACATACTAAAGACAGAATTATTCCAAACATTTCTACAGTCCTTGAGGTCCTAATAAAAAGGCAGGGCACAGAAAAGTCCCAGAATTTAGGGAATAATCTTAAATCAATCGCGCAAGGTGGACCATACTCAAAGATGGCTAAGTGAAAATACCGTCTTAGACTGAGTCTAATTTCTCCATTAATATGGAAAGCTACGGTAGGAAAAAACTTCCATAGCAGCCCCCTAGAACCATCCCATTCTCTCAAATGAACAACTTTTCTTGATGAATACATGAGCACAGACTCCTCTCATTACCTGAAGTGTTTTGCAGGTTAAAAACTTTCCATGAGTAATGGAAATGTAGATGCAAATTTAGGCAATGGAAAATATATGAGCAAAATTGAGTCAGGGACCTGTCCAGCTAGCTGAATTTTAGCCTGAATCAACAGGCTAGTGAAGTCACAGCTCCACCTGTTGAGCTAAAGCAAATCATCCACCCATAACGGCTGGCAGCACAGATTCTTTTTTTTTTTTGCTAGACATAGATCACTAACACTGTGCCACTTGGATAAAACAAAACATAAATGTTTAGGGACAAATCACGCAGTCATTACTCTAGGTGAAGAAATACTGTAGCCATTGAGCCATTCTGCTAGAGAGCAAAAGGACTTGGATCTAAAGGAAGGGTCTCATGGGAGACCCAAGACAGAACAACATTCTTCTTGGTAAATTTACTAAAGCATACCACAATGACAGAAACAGCGCTAGAAATGAAAGTGGACAGAGCCCACCCAGCTCTCTAAATTCACGGAAGACTAAGTTGCTCAGACCAAAGGCAATGAATATCATGTACCCATACACACTTACTCTTCCCCATTTATTAGAAATGTTTACTTCTTGCTTTCTGTGCTAGCTATGAATAGCCAATTCACACAAAGCAACTCAAGCTAAAATGTAACAAAATACCATTCCCAAGCACCTTATAAAAAACAGAAATGAAGGACACCATTTTATGAATGGAGAAATCACTGGCAAAGTTCTCATGAGTCTGAATGGTCTTGAATCAACGTGCAAGTTTCTTGTGAAAAAATAAATAAGGCTGTATTTTTTGCCTTACTTGGTCATGATTCAAGTACATCTTTCTTCTGAAAGGAAAAAAGAATCTGCAGCGGTGTGCAAAAAATGTACATCAGTAGCAGTTAGACTTCAAATCTAGAGCACAGACATAATACTGCACACAGGCCACACATGGCTTTGTCAGATATGCCACCACTTGTATGTCTTTGTAACTCTAGAAAACAGTAAGTGGTGGTGCCTGAATACTTCAAAAACATATCTGGGGGGGGAAAAAAAAAAAAAAGACAAATTAATCACCTATTTGAAAAGCTTGACTTCGGTTTCTTTTCAAAGATAAAGATGTTTTGCAGACTATTTCTTCAGAACCTGAATCGGTAGTCAAAATAAGTCACAAATCATTATTCCAAATATTCAGAATTAAACAAAAAAAATATTATTATCCAATAATTTATTGATAATTTTTATTATCCAATAATTATTGTGAAAATAGTAAAGAAAATATATTTTAGATAAGGCATGACAGGTAGTGTGATGTTTGCTTATAAGCATAATATTGTAATAGATCCTAAATAGCCCAGAGGTAAATTCAGCAGGTTCTTGGCAAAAATATTTCTTTGTAACATTCACAAAGATATAGCTGCATGACCTGACATGGAAGAAGAAAATTTTATATCCTAAAACAGAAATGCAAAAAACACACTGCATTCCCTTTCTTATGGTCCTAGTTCAGTAAAGCATTGAAGCATATTTAAGTCAGTCCCCTGATTTCAGTTACTCTGGTGTTTTGTGTCTAAGAAGTAGTTACAAACCATTGGCATCTACTCTGAGGTGTGTGCTACAACCCCACAATTTTAGAATATTCCATAAATTGTGAAGAATAAAAACAGCACTCACACCTCCTCTAATGTACTTAGTCACACATTTCCATATTCATGGATTACATTACACTGAAAGACTGAAGCATATCATTACAATCTGCTAATCCATCCAAAACTTTCCCAAGACTCACACTCCGCTCTAGTTAGCAAATATTCTGTGCATTTAAGATGCAAACACAAACCACATTCTGATAATTATAATTCTGAGAGGGAGTATCTTATTCCAATGAGTAGTTATAGTAGAGCCAGAAGAGCTGCTCACGGAATAAGGAGGTACACAGCAAGAGATATCACCATCTGATTCAGTAGAAAGGAGCTGAAGATACAGCGGATGGTTCACACAGAGCACTGTCCTATCACTCCAAGTGACCACTCACAGAAGCGGTTCCACTGAAGTTAAGGATATCCTTTGTGCAAGTAACTACTCAAAATCCCAATGTTCTGTAATTCACATATTAAAAACTAGTGTTACTAAAGGGTCATATTCTTGCACGTCTGTTTGCAACATGTACTACAGTACCGTCTACTATAAGCAAGCCATTTAAGGAAATGGGCCTGTTTGCGGAAGCAGGGAGAAAAAATTAGGAATATAAAATTGTGGGCCTTGTTAAGGTAATATCCATTACAGATGAAGGCAGCAGGATGGAGCCCATCTTTTTTAATGGTAAAGGTTTTGAGGTTTTATTATGCACATCTTTTACGTCATATCTCTGTATTTGTACTCCTCCTTATTTCCCTGCTCTTTAAAGATCTGTTCACTCAGCAATTGTCCTCCATAAAGCTACAGTATTATTTCTATGTTTTATCTAGAGATATTGCTTACAAAATCTTCTCAAAGTACAAAGCATTTCCCACGTAAACATTAGGAAAAAACTCTGTATGCAATACAGAGTAGCTGCAGAAAGTGACAACAGAAATTAGTCTAAATTAGAGTCAAATTACGGACTAACATTATGATTTTAAACAGACCAATATCTTACAATATTGCTATTGACTGTTTAACAACCGTGAGGACACAGCTTTAATATTATTCCTACTTTAAGTCCACGCCTTCTTTTGCAAGACCTCAAATGCTATATAAAAGATTGTAAATACAAAAAGCAGTCCATTAATTTTATATAAGCAGTTTTATATACCTGAAGGCCTATGACAACTTTCTTGACAAAATAGCCTAGCAGAAGAATTGTTTTCCCAAAGTTCCATCAAGAATGGCTTATAAAAATGAGTGTGCAGACAAATATTATGGTACAGGTGGTCTGAACTATCCGTGACAGAAATTCCATTAGTTAATTTTTTTTAAGAGCTGTCAATTACACTTTCAATTTGAAATGGCATCTGAATAATGACAAGCAATCCTCAGTGACAGAAATGGTCTACTTAATCTTCAATGGGAGACAGAATCTCTCCTCCTTGCACAAGTAAACCATTGATTTACATAGGAATCCTATCTTGTAGAACACTGCAGGATCAGGCCATATGATCTGCCGTTGTTTTTCAATAATTCTTTCAATATATGGGAATATGTCGTCCTTTTTCCTTTTTTCTTTTACCCAGTGGCCCATATGCACCTCTAAGACAAATGAAGGAAATACTGAGCCAGCTGAAAATTCATTCCCACATAAGGCAAGGCTGACATGGGGGTGGAGGGGGAAGGGGCAGGAGCATAAGACGTGCTAGTCGTCATCATTCGTAATGTTACTTATGTTATTTCTCACATAGGTAGGCAGTATCAGGCAGAATCATTATACTTACAGGGCCAGATACAAAACTACTCCAACTGTTAGAAATCAACACTAAGTTCAGGGATTTCTGGACCAAAGCATCAGATTCTAACTAGGCAGTAGCATCTTTTGTTTTTCAAATGAGGATGCTGTGCTCGTTAGATTTTAAGTGACTCTTTTCCTTCTAAAAGAAATAATATAAATGTAATATTTCTTACATATATATAAAGAATTGAAGCTACTAGATCACTTCTTTCCTAGTATTATTTTGGCTGTCAGCTCTGCTGCTAAAAGAAGTCTGCTGAGCCTAGGGATCCTCTCCAGCTATCACCAAAGTTTAAGGAAATATACAAAGCAAAAAACATAGGCATATTTTTCTTATCAGCTTTTCCGAAGTCCAGTAAAAAAAACCCAAAACAATCACAAGCACACACAATAAGAAACAACTGGACTGCACACACAAAGAAACAACCAGGCTCTTTGTTCTTTATTTTTTGCATCAAGCCTGGATTAGAAAACTAAATTTGAGGAAAATAGGGCACTAGTATCACTATAATTTTGTAGAGCCCCAGAAAGTAAAAAAGCCAAATTTCTCCCCCTTCAACAATCTGCAGGTGTGGAAAGAGCAGATTATCTTTCCATGCATTGGTCAACCTGTCACTGAAGTGATGAAACAGATTAACAGGAGAGGTGATACCCCAGAGGGCACTGGCAAAACTAACACATAAACGGACAGGACAGAGACCAACTAGTGGAGAAATCATTTCACAGCAGACACAGGGGGCAAGGAAGAAAATATTACTAAACCACTCCTTGGAGAGGAAAAGGCAAGGCACCTGGAGAGATGGATGCAGCGTGCAAGGCAGATGAATGTCCCCGAGACATTTGTCACTAGTTGGACTGCAAGACACTGACATTAATGACGGTGGCATTTGGAAGATAAAAGCAATATCACTGAAGCAGACAACACAGTTTCCAGGCACCACGCATGGGGACATGGTGTAATCAAAAGGGACTGGAAAATGTTCATGTCTAGCAAAAGCATTACAATCCCTACTGATATTCATGGGAGAATATGGATCAGGAATAAATGGCTTATGGTTTTATCTGGAGGGTTGGTGGGGATTGTGGGTTGTTTTTCCTCTCAGCCCAGTCAATTCCCATTGTGTATATATCTATATATCTACATATATATATATATATGAAGCTAGTAGGTCACTTCTTTCCTAGTATCATTTTGGCTGTCAGGTCTGCTGCTAAAAGGCGGCTGTTGAGCCTCGGCATCCTGTCCAGCTATCACTAAAGTTTAAGGAAATATACAAAGAACTAATATAGGCATATTTCATTCATTGAAGGACTCTCCATCAGTCATCCACTTACACTTGCCTTGTCAAAAGTCAGTGTTTCATTGACAAGTGCTTTTCAGGTAGCAGACCTCTAGAGGACAGCTCTGTCGATAGTGAATGGGGATTTACAGGAGTGGAGGCACTTGCCAGTGATTATCTCCTCTTGAAAGCAAGGAGGGAGCTGGGAGATACCCTGAGCACTGGCTGCCAGGACACAAGCAAGTGCAGGGAGCAAGATTTGGATGCCCCTCCCAGGTGTTTCGGAGTGCTGCTTCCCCAAAAATTACATCAGCTATGTCTGAGGGACACTCCTGCCATGACCCACAGGGTAGGAAGTGTCATTATTAATTAATCACTCCCTGCTCTTACATCTCAGCATCAGCCGTGTCCCACAGCCTATTTTGATTCCAATGCCCTTGGATGTCTCTGGTCTGTCTCCAAAAGGAGAGGATGCTATGGTCCTGGGATGGAGTGAGACAACCCTGAGCATCCCAGAACAGTCTTCCTGATACCCGGACTCATTCTGCCAGGGATCTCAGATTACTAAACCCGAGATCCCATCCTTGCTCACGTCCACACTCATGTATTGCCCCTCTGGTAATTTTTTTCCCCAGAAAATAAAGCAGCGGCTTTGCCATTAAAAGAGAACCAGTCAGCAGCAACAGTAAAATACATCGATCTGCTGGGTCACCCGTCGGCTTCCTCCTGCCGGAAAACTAACGCAGGCAGCGAAACCCCAAGTCCACAGCGAGTTTCGGGTGAGATGCAGCGGCCCGAAACATTGACTAGCCCAAGACTATGTCCGTCCATGACAGCGGAGTTTCCGAGGGCCAGCGCCGTCCCCGGCCGCGCACAGGGAAGGGCGCCCACGCCGGGGCTGGGAGCGGGACAGGGGCGGGCGCTGTCCGCGGTGCTGGAGCCGCTGTCCGCTCGCCCGGGAGCTCTCCAGGGTGCTGCAGGGCGCTGGCGGGGCGGTGGGGGGGGGGGCGCAGCTGGGAGCGGGGCGCAGCGGCGGAGAGGGCCGCCTCAAACTCAGCCGTGTCCCGGGCCGTCTGCGAGCCCTTGTCCGCTCTCCCCGCAGCGTTTGCACCAGCCCTCTGCGGCTCGAAACATTCCGCACCTCCCACAGAGGGGGGAAAAACACGCTTAAAAAAAAAAAAAATTAAAAAATCACATGGACTAGTCGTGAACCGACGAAAGTTTTAGACTTGGTTCCAGTAACGAACAGGACAATGGGAACACAAACTAACCCGACATGTGACAAGGACAAGCTCTTTCCGCTTCCTCTTTAATGCCGCATGCAAGGAGCGCAGCTCCATGTGTGAAGGTGCCCATGTCGCCGTCCTGCTGCAGAGTACCGAGCACCTCCCGGTTATCCTTCAATACCGTCGCTTTCTCTCTCCTCTTCGATTTAAAAATTGAAAGAGAAGGGGGAAGTTGTAGAATAAAGCTGACCGAACCCCCCCTTCAATTACAAAGCAGCCCAGGAAGACGGATTCTGGGAAAAGAAGCTGTATTCCTAAACAGCAACCGGTGTTATAGTAGTTAAAATAGAGCAGAAAAGCCTCTCACAAAGTCAATTCTTATGTAGATGAGGCGGCATAAGAGCTTTTCTCTCTCTTTGCGGGCTTAGTGAATTTCTAATTTGCCCAAAGAAGCCCTAGAGGAATGAGGAAGAAAGGGCGGGAATACTGGGATTGCTAGTCATAACAAATATTACCGCGCTCTGGATTGTCCCCTAGAAATACCCTGAAAATGAAGGGATCCGATGCCATTGCCTCAGCCGAGTTATTTCTCTTGACCTTCGGCTTTGTCCATCCAGGCTGAACAAACTTCCTGCAATAAGCATCGCCCCTGCTCTCTGCCAGACACACAACTTTAGTCTCTCTAGGTCACGGAAAGGGGAAGAGGATGAGAGGCGTTTCCCCTCCGAAAGAAGGGCAGTCGCAGAAGTTTAAACAACAGCCAGAAAAACGTAGGGTTAAACAATAAACTAGGAAATGTGCTGTCCTGTTGAACGGAGAGCAGTTTCCACAGCATTGAGAACCCGCCAATATATATCATATCAATAAAAAGGAGCTCTTCGAAAGCTTGCATAGTAATTGAGATTGGAGATCTTTTTTGATATGGGTTGGCATTTCCTCATATCAATCTGACAGAGCCAACTCAGGAAATTGCTGGTAATATTCATCTGGGGAGCACTTTCATTAAACGTAATTCATTCGACTTTCACAATAAATTGAGTGACATCCTTACAGCAGAACCTTTTTATCCTTGATGAAGTGCTTGCCAGCCTTTGGTTTTCCACTTTATTGTCACATTCCTTAAAGCAGAATCGTCAACATGTCAATCTGCTGCATGAAAAAAAAATGCTAAAGCTGTATTTACAAAGCACCCGGGAGGTGGTTTAATGCTGACTTACAAGAAGAGCGAGTTGTGTGTTAAACTATCTGATAAATCACAGCATAACTTCACCCAAGCCCAATCGAGAGAACAGAAGCCAATCCTAGGGAGTGAAGGATGGCTCACACGTTCATTTTCTCCAAGTGCTGGCTATTCAGAGCAATTGGTTTCTTAACCTGCTTCACCGCACTTTCCAAGACGACTGGGAAATTGGCTTTTTGTTAATTAAAATGGCGGTTTAGAGATGCAGGGAAATATTAAAGAGCTTAAAATGGATACCTCTAGGTACCGACTTGGAAGATTTGGCTAGTCAAAGGGAGGCGGGGATATTGGATTATATTCAGGTGCCTCCCTAAAAGGGGAAATCTGTTCCAGACTGCTTTCTCCAGCGATTTAGGAAATGAAAATAGTGAGCACTAAGCACCAGGAAAAAGAAATTTCAGTGCGGGGAAACCCCCTCTTAAACTCCTAGCACAGGTCCCTAGTGGTTAGGAAGGAAAGAAGCCCCGAAAAGATTGCACCATCCTCCGCTTAAGAAAAAAATAAACTAGAACGCAGATAAGTTTGTGTCGCCTACACGAGATCCGAGTCCGGTTACTATCCCCGTGCCTTACCTTCCGAAGGGGTACTTATTCCCCCTCCACCACCGCAAAAGCGTCTCTCAAACTCCTTTAGAAAGAGGGCGGGGGAACGTCTCTAGGCTACATAAACTCTCCCGCACAAAAAGCCACTTCTCTCCCTCCGCGCCAAGCGCTCTCCCTCCCCCCCACCCCCCCGCCTTCGACGTCAAATTGAAAATTGCAAGAAATCGCATATTTGGGGG
>VZSF01010488.1:444687-511452 GCA_013398295.1 Chionis minor
CTCCTCCGCCCCCGCGCCCCGCGGACGGCCCCGCCGCCGCGGGGGGGCCGCGGAGGGGATACGTACGGCGTGGGGGGTCCGACGGCGGCCGGGGCTCCGCGGGGTGCTCCATGGGCGAGCCTAGAGGGGCCGAGCGCCGCGGTGCAGCCCGCCGCCCCTGCGCATCTCCTCGCCGCGCTCCGCACCGAGGTGTCCCGCGGCCGCTGAGCATCCGGCGCAGGCACTGCCAGGGCGGCGGGGCGGCTGGCCGGCTGTCCCCCCCGCGCCTCCCCTTCTCCGCACACGGCCGCGCTCCGGCTGCGTCGAGCAGGACACTTACGGGAGGAGGGAGCTGCCCGGGCTGCCCGCTCGCCTTCGGCAGGGGGCGCGGGCAGGAGCGGCGGCACCGGCGCTCCGGGGCGTCCAGGGCGATTTGTCTCTATTAAAAATGACTTATTGGCGAGGGAGCGGCGAGCGCCTGCTATTTAACTTCAGATAAAATCTATCTGCAAAAGACCTTGGCCGATCATCTTAAAATAAAGCGCTGGAGCCGAGCACTGTCCGAGCCTCACTGCTTGGGGAGAGAGAAAGAGCAAGCGGCGGGGGGAGGAGAGGGGGGGCTTGCTCGGCGAGGGGGGAAGGGAGGAGGGAGAAAGGGGAGTTTAGCGGCGTCCCATCCTCTCCTCTGAACGGGGTGATGAATCAGAGCCCTCCCCGGGCGGCGCGAGCTGCCGTGCGCTGCCTGCCCTGCCCGCCCTGGCTCTGCTGCCNCCGCCCTGGCTCTGCTGCCTGCCCTGCCCGAGCTGCCTGCCCTGCCTGCTCTGCCTGCCCTGCCCTCCCTCCCTGCCCTATCCGTGCTGCCTTCCCAGCCCGGGCTGCCTGCTCTGCCCGCCCTGGCTCTGCTGCCTGCCCTGCCCGCGCTGCCTGCCCTGGCTGTGCTGCCTTCCCTGCCCTCGCTGCCTTCCCACCCCGCGCTGCCTGCCCTGCCCGCGCTGCCCGCGCCGCTGCCTGCCGGTGCCGGGTGCCGGCTCTGCCCGCGCTGCCTGCCCCGCTGCCCACGCTGCCGCCCCTTTCCCTCTCCGCCAGCCCGCGGGAGCCGGCTGTCTGCCCAGCGCCTGGAAGGAGCCTGGGAGAGCGCCCCTTTCCTCTTTCTTTCCTTTCATTTTAGTTTTTCCACCTCCCTCTGGGTGTCCCGCGCAACGACAGCGCTGCTTAGCCTGGGAAGGCAGCGGGAGCCCGCAAACCGGGCACTGAGGTGGCGGGATCTTGGAGCAGAGCTGGGTGACGGCTGCGGGAGCCAAACTCTGGGATGAAAGGGTTGCTTCTCCCCCGCAAGCAGGAACCTGTAGCTGGACAGCCCCTCGGAGTGAAGCTGGAAAGCTCATCCCTGCCCGGTGCTGTGGCTAATCCCACCAGCTGTCATGCAAAGGGAAAGGTCTCATCGACCTTGTTTTCCTTCTTCTTTACAAGGAGCCCTATGGGGTTTTTTCCTGCCCTCTTCCATCTCCCAAACCGTATCATTACCAGTGTGACATTGGGACAGGGTGAAGGGGAGGAGACCAACAGCACAGGGTAGCCTTACTAGATGCCCAGCCTCGATAGCGAAACTCAGATTTATCGCCTCCCAAAGGGGAACCAAGAAGAAAGCCATCATGCTGTACAGAGAGGGAAACGAGAGCGAGAAAGAGGACTTCAGTTGTCCTGCCAAATCCTTGCTTCCCTCAGAGCACATCCTGGTAATTAATATCTGCGATCTGAGGCTTCAGCACCAAGCTGTAAAATACTGTTTTAATTTGGGGGCCTGACTTTGGAACACTGTAATAAAAGGGGAACCGGGAAAGGAGAGGGAAGGTAACGTGTACTCTTTGAAAAGAGATGCACCAGAGCCTCCCTTATGGCCATTTCTGCTTCAAACACCGGGAAGATGGACACCTCCATATGTCCCCAGCACCATCACTCCGCTAGACATGTGGAATGCCCACGTCACAGCTTTGAACAGAAGCGTGCAGCCTGCAAGGAATCATACTGTCATCCTGCCCCTCCAGACAGCCTCTGCATTACAGTGCAGGATCAAGCTTCCTGGGGACTTCTTGTTTCAAATGGGTAACGAATAAAAAATTACAGCTGACTTTTCCCTTTCAACTCCCTCTTTCCTATCTGTTCCACTCTTCCTTCCCTGCAAGTGAGGGGCTTTGTCCATACTTAGTAATTGAGAGAGAGGGAGAGATGTTGCTCTCCTCACATACATGCCATAGGCTGTGTGGAGTGTACTGCTGATCTTTGCAATAAGCTACTGTTGCATATTTAGATCCAGCACAGTTACTCTTACCTTAGACACGAGAGTGCCAGGAGCAGGAAAAGCAAATCTGCCAGATTTCAGTGGGTTGTATTCCTGAGGAAGACATCATTTCTTCAGGAAGGAACAATTCAACTCCATGGTCAGTGTAACATGATTCAGCTTCTCCAAGGTCCAATCACTAATGTCTTCATATTGGAGCTGACAAGGAAGTAGTCCTTTGGGAAGAATGAGTCCTTCAGCTGGTCAAATAGAAGAAGGTAATCCCAGTCTTCCTCCTCCAGATCCTTGTATCTCATTTAGGGAAGCACTGTGGAGGAACTCCTGGCTCTGCTGTAATCACAAGCGTGGCTCCTCTTTACTTCAGCCCATTAAAATTTCCTTGCCCTGTAAATTCAGCAGAGTCTTCTATGAACAGTCCAGTCGGTATGGTATCTACTTGAGTTGTCAGCAGGCTCTTGAGGCAAAGTTCTTAAAGACAGGCAAACCGGTTTTCTGCCAGGTTGGGACTGATCCAAGGTCCCATTGGCTTCACTGAGGGTTTCTTCGCTCTTCAGCTGACCTCCTTAGCCAAAGGCCACTGGGACAAACTCTTCAACTACAGTGGAACTGAGCTTTCCTTCAGAAATGCTGTTCAGACTGCTCTTTCCCTCCATTGTCACTCCAGCAGAAAGGAGCAAGGAGCACATGCAAGCCCAGATTGATCTTTTTTCTTTAAAATAAAAAAAAAAAAGAATTCCCGCCGTGAGCATGTGTTACTTTTTCAAAGGGAATACAATACTTAAGAAAATCTGACATTTAGGAATTTTGGACACAGTCCTTTGACTTTTATCTGATTCTGTAATATTGGAACAGCATCTTAAGTGGAATATTAGATTTTTTTTAAGTTAATTTTAATTTCAACTGTTTGGATGCTGTTTGTAATCTTAGCAATAAGGTCCCAGCAAGGTAGTATCAGCTAGCGTAGTTTTAAAGAATCACAAATTCCGGGTTTACTAATGAACTTTAAAAACGTCCAATTAGACTTTAAAATGTAAATGGGCTATTTTTAAAGCTTTGAAATACATTCTAACCTTTAGACGTCTTCCCTGTTACTGCAAAGATAGCTTCCTGACTTGCAGAACTGAAAGGGTCACAAGCAGAAAATCCGAAGACAATGGCAAGTGATTAATAATTGCTACAGGTTCCAACGGAAGATGGGCACATGGCTTAATTGCTTCAGGCACTAGAAGAAAATACAGTGCTGTAATGATAAATACCAAATGACTGTGCTAAACTTACTGCACAACGTAGCTAACCTGCCTAAACATGGACAGTTATGTATGAAATAAAAATAGTAAATCGAACTGAAACGCATGCAATGCTATTCATATAGGCCATGTTTCTTATTTTGGAAATACTGCTTGGAAAAAAAGAAAGTAAAGCAAAAAGGCAAAGGTGGGCCAGGGTACTAAGGGCTGAAAAGAGTCTTAGAAGATGAAAAAAAGATGCAGCTTAACCACCATTTTTCAATATGCTTTTAACCAGATTTTTTTCCCAGTGTTTCAGGGTTACAGCCACTGCCTCAGTTGCGAATTTTGTCTCTGTTAAAGTCAATGAAAGTTTTGCCCAATCTCTGTAAAGAATATATTAAAATGTTAACAATGGCTGCCTTGAAATAAAACATCAGCCTGTGCTGTAAGCAAATACAACCTCATCTATATGCATGTTGAAGTACTATTGAATTCAACTGGAGTTGCATAGGCACTACAATGACAGATTATGGCCTCCACAGCTTTTCTATATTTGTACTATACAGTGTACAGGCCAGATGCCTCATATCACTCATGTAAATAATCTTACTCAAATGTTCTTCATATTGCCAACCATTAATTCATCAGACCTCCTCTTCTTATCCCTTCCCCTCTTCACATTTTAAATAGATTTCTTTTGTTTCAAGGAAATCTTCACGTTTGAACAGAGTATTTTTATGGTTAGTATAAATACTACAAACAGAGTCCCTTGTCACATTTTATTTCCATTCTTTCAAGGTCAGAATATGACTGTATGTACCATTCATATTTCTAAATATAAAAATATCTCTGCGAGACTTTGATTTTTATTACATTGATTTCTGCCTACTTACAGTCAAAGACGTACCATGAAGTGGTGTTACTCTGTATTCCATATGGAAAAATACAGGATACTCCAACCACTTCAAGAGAAATGCCTTGAATCGATGATGTTCTTAATTATTTCTCCTGTTGCTATCATGAGAACTCGCACAATGTTGGAGTGAGATGTGACATTCAGCATCAAAGAAGACTAAAACATAATGTATAAACAACAGTGTCTGGATCACTCATTGCTTCTGTGATATAAATACAAGCAAGCCTACAGGCTTCACTAGACTTATTCCAGGTGACAGTGTGCACATATATACTCGGGATTTTTCCCAAAATACTTGAGGTGAGGTGAGACATAAATTATTGTCTATATGAATAAAATTTACAGCCAAGTTTATCTACAGGATTTTCTCATGAATAATGCCTTTAAATCCAATAAGAGGAAAAAAATCTCAAGATCATGAATATAATCAGTAACAAAGCTTTCTAACCTTCTTTGCATAGGAAGCTTCTTTTCTAACACAATGCATATAATACAGATTTGTATTTGCATTCCACATTTATTTCATCCATTAGATCTTAACAATTTTCTACAGTGGCAATGCAGGAAATAGAAGAGTTTCAATAATACCCGTAAGAAAAGAAAAGGAAAAAAAAAACAAAACAGAACTTAAAGTAACGGAAGGAGTCTGTACTCAGTCTGTACATTGTCCACAAAATACCACAACTTGGTTGAGTTTCCTGAAGACATAATTAGATTTCAAAAATAGTGTAGGACTAAGTGAATTTCTTAATTAAAATCCAATTATTGGAATACTTCACGATGTCCACTCTAGGGGTCATTAGCTGACAGCAACACTGGTTGAAATAATAAAACGTGATAACAAAAGTTTTATTAAAATCTCTGTGTGTATGTGTATGGTTTTTAATTGCAAAATAACACAATATATACCATGTCAGCTGGGAAGGCTTTATACAAGACAGGTAAAATATGAGAGTTAAATTGTCTTCCAGTAGGAATTGATGTGGGAGAGTGTCTGCTAGGCCAGTTGTCTTCATTTTCTGTGTGACAGCAAGGAAGCCAGCAGGGAAGTCTCCAAAGGCTTCTCGGACCGCCCGCAAGGCCGGAGGAAGAAGGGATGCTCGCAGCCCAGGGCACTGTTGAAACAGCTGGACAAACCCTGAGCATTCAGGACAGAAGGCTACTCCACGGAGAATGAGGAGGAATGGCAAAACTGCTCCCCAAAAGCCTGGCAGGGTAGAACACCCTGGCTCTACATCACACGTGCGAAAATGACACACTGTAGCCACACCTTCTGAAGCAGCATAGTCACCTGTTCTGTATTGTAAGCAGGAATAAATTTCCAGGCACAGCGTTGCTGTCACTGAAGGGAGATCTCCTAGCGTCTTTCCCTCTGCCCAGCACATCAGAGCAAAACTGACAGGCAGAGGTGCTGGGTCTTCTGCTACAGGCTCACCTGTTCACGGGGAGCTGGGCCAGCACTGCAGCTTTTACACGCTGCAATAAAGAGCCTCAGAGCTCTGCTGACATCAGGAAGGGAAGCACAGATGAGGAATGACTGGAACTGCTGGTGTCCAAAAGGAAGCTTATTCTCCTTTAAGGAACCACCTGATAAAGGGATAAATTATCACAGCTAGAAGAGCTTGAGAGCTGAGCTTGGACACCGAACTCTTCCTGCCAAATACCGTTGCTGCTGGCCGTAGCTAAGAAGAAATGGGTTCCTGGGCGAGTCTTCAGTGCAATATGTGGAGCTCTGCACCCTTGCAGACTGTTCTTACTTCATGTCGAGCTTGTAAACTACCTACCCCACGGATTTTGCTAGGAGCCCAGTGAGTAGGAGAACCTGAGTGAGGGGGATACTTTACCTTTCATAATGACATAACTTTGCATCTTTTTTCCTACCAGGCAAAATGAGCTATCAGGAAACAACTCAGTAGCAATTCTGCCTTTCATATTTTAGACCCTTAAATTTGGGCAGCCAGTCTGCTCCTCTTCAGATAAATGAAAGTTCTGAGACTTCCTTCAAACAAGGTGGAGCCGAGCCTTGGTGAGAAGTCTCGTTTGGATACCTTTTGCAAAGAATTTTGAAAGACAGGTTTTGTCTAACCCCTTCATCTAGAAAATGATTTCATGTAGCCAGGTGTTAAGGCCAGCAAGGAATATCTTTAAAGGCATTCAAGGCTGTTTGCACTTCAGGACTGTACATTGCAACTACAGTTATTAGGGCTTTTTTGTTGTATGCAAAAGTAAAACCAGAATTCCCTCAGACTTCTTCATTATCATTTTGTGTGTTTCAGGCACACATAGGTGTAAAGGACAACCTTCAGTCTGACATTAGCCCACTCATCTGGATGGCATCTTGTCACTTAACTACGAACCAGCTCCAATATTTTCAGTATTTAGAGGATAAAAAAGAAATCTGACAATATGGGAAGGAGCTATGTACTTCGTACAAACCATGTGAAAATGTGTCAAATTTCACCTGTAATAGCAATACAATAGTTAACTGCTTTTGCTTACCCAAGCCTGCATTTGGTATTAAAACAAAGTGAAATATTTTGGACCAGAATATTGTGAGATCTTTGCTAGAAATGGACAAATCTTGGAAGAACTTTCACCTTTGATGAAAACCCGAAGTAGGTTTTCATCTTTACTTTACAAGGAAAGAGAAAGCTTTGGGCAACATACCAAAGAAATTGTAGAGGGAATGAAATACCTACTTTTGCATGCAGTTGCTGCTGAGGTGCGAATATTTGGCTACAAAAAGAGACAGCTGTCAGGATCACTAGTATTAATGAATACATGTTTAAAAACAAAGGGATGTTGATTCATCAAGTTATTTTCCTGTGCCATTGCAATAGCTATACTGCACACAGATGTATTTCCATTTTACTCTTGAGAAAACTTTACTAAAAAATGCTGGGAAGTGAAGCCAAAAAGCAGAGGAAAGAGAAATAACCAGTTCGCATGGTTTACAGCATTTAATGTAAAAATTCATGCTTTCTCTGTCAAAGAGTTATAAGGGGGGCAGGAAGCTTGGGGGGGAGGGGGGGGGCGCTTAATTACACTGTATTATTACAATCTTCCACTGCCACCTTGTGGCTTAGCATAATACTGCAAAATACATCCAACATTAAACTTCACATTTGCCAAGGATATGCAGCCAATTACGCATGCAGCAGTCCATAAAGCTAAAGTAACAAATTGAGAGCAGGAAGAGAGTTTTTCATCTTATATATTGAACAACCTTGTGCCCCTGTCTACAGAGTTGCACCCATCACACGTGATGCTAATATTTGGGTGTTACTCAAAGGATGTGCCCCAAAGCAGCACGCAGAAAGACTCCCAGGGAGGCTTTGAAACAGGCCAAAGTACTTTAGCATCGCTCCATGTCTACACCATGTAATTTAGCACCAAGGATATGCTTTTTGGTTTAAACCACTGCTGTTATTTCACAATGTAACCGAGTACATCACCAAATGAAGGCACCTGTTCCATTGCTTGGCCACTCTCACTGTGAAGACCGTTTTCCTAAGCCTACCAGGGTTTCCCTTGCTGCAATCTGAGGCTCTGTTTCCACATCACGCAGCAATGGGATCATGGCTTCTGAGCAGAGCCCTTCCACATTGCTACAACACCTTGCATGCATATACATAGTACCTTGGTGGTGAACGTTTTCCACCAACAGATAAGTGGACTTCTTAAAGCTGGAAGTGAAGACATATACATCACCCAGAAATAAAATTGATCCATGTCATCGACACATAGCCCGGAGGACATAATCTTTTTGGACAGGAAAGGTGTATCTTTGAGAAGGAAAATTGTAAAAGGCAAAGGGATGTCAGCAGCAATGGCAGTGACGCTGGCAGACCAGCTCACACTCAGACTGGTACTGTGAACTGTGATTCATGGATGGGACAGTCCAGTTCCACGGGCTGGCTCACCCCACGTCCTACTGTGAAACTGCCAGCCTCAGCTATGCAAGACTTGCAGTGATGGCAAAGACATTTGGAGGACGTAAAAAATTAAGCCAAGGGGAATCAAGTGGTTCGATTTCCACAAGTTTGAAAATCCATGAAACTCACAAATGACAAGTGTATGAAAATAATCCCCAGATCAAAATCAGTCCTAGATAATTATGTCTCAGATGATCATGCAGTACCAGTCAAGCATTATACAGCAGGACTTAAATTGGGATTCCTGGTTTGGAAAATCAACCATTTACCCTACTAACAGATCCATCTTTCACTTCCCAGCATCTACTCCTTACAGACCTGTGCTGACAAATCTGTTGTTTCATGTCATCTGTCAATAGTATATATTATGCTATTTTCAAAGGTGCTGAGCTTATGTAGTGTACCACTCATAAGGTAATAGGATCATAAAACATAATTGCAAGAAGCACATTTTCAGACGATTCATCTTCCTCTTGAGGACACAAGATGTATCCATGGTTTTATATCCACACATAGATTTAAGGAGACTATCAGATGCTGACAGAGGCCTGATTTAAACAGCAATGGTGTTTAAATCTAGCAAGGTGGCCATGATCACTCCAGTTCCCCAGGTAAATTGAGGCTTGCAGATCTCATTTTGTCTTTACATATCTGGAGGACAGTCTCCAGATGAATGACGATCCTTTCAGCCAAGCACATGCTAAGTAAATAGGCATCTATGTACACATCAGAACTTGGATGCACTATTTTTTCAAGTTTGGATATTTCCAGATTCAGATTCATATAGTATATAATATATATTGTGCAATAACATCAGACTATTTAGAATAAAATCTGCTTTTCTGAGCTGACTAGTTTGAAACATTGTAGTCAAATACATTGCGTAAATTTGGATTCTAGAGATCAGCTAGTCTTAAGGGGGCATTACAGTAAAATTTAAGGTGGGGTGGGTATTGCATAGTTCAATCATGTTTTAAGTTCAGCTAAATTAAAAACATTGCCAGCGTGGTAGAGAGTACTTAGACAAAAGAGACTTACAGTTTTAGAACTTGTTCAGTTTAAGCCCTTGCTGACTAAAATTTAGTAAAACCTTGAGCATGGTAGTTTAAACTCCTAGGGTGACTTAAATCCACAGATTTAAGTGTTTAACTGGATCCAGTATAAAGCTAGTCTGAGAGAATGAAAAATAGGTACCTGCTTGTTTTCCATTTGAGTACTGGGCACTGCAACAGTAGATTAATTACCCTTAATTAACTATCTCCTTTGTAGAGGCTTGGAGCAAACTATCTAATGAGACCAGAAGGCGAGTGGAAGCTACTTGATTCACTTAAGGGACAGGTATCTGAGCAGATGGGGTGCGCTCACAGCAACCAAGCTTCTGGCCCAGGTAAATGTGACAAATTGAAGGAACCTGGGGAGACGGAAGAGCACTAGCAGTACTCACAGAGACATCACAATGCAATCTCAGCTGTGGGCTAACAGCACCTGTGCTGCTAAACAGTCCTGCGGTAGGGCAGCACCCATCTGAAAAGGCATGAACATCTCCAGTAAATGGGTTCCCTCAGCTATAGGATATCCACATATTCTTTTGCACTGAGAATATCAGTCATAGAACAAGGAATCTAGCTGACATTGTGGAGAAGATACACTACAGAAAGATTCAATTGTCAAACACAGAGATAATCCAGTTTCTGATGCCATGGAAAACTGGAAAACCTCTGAGGGCTTCTAGACAGTTTCTTATACAACATGAAAGAGGACATGGTAGCTGTGGAGCAGGACAGTATCAGTGTTGAAGGGAGAAAATGTAATCTTCTAGGCTGGGGACTAAAGTGCACTCTGAAATACTTGCAGTACCATGCTCTCGGAGCCAGAGAAAAGGTACACTTAAAAGCATGGTTGAGAAAATAGCAAAGGCAAAAACATTAATTTTTGGAACTCTTTGGAATAGTTGAAATCTATATAAAAAGGGAAGCAAAAGCAAACTAGAACAAAGCCATTGATTCATCTAAAAAGTTCTAGGGGACCTTTAAAATAAAACTCAAGGAAAGTCAATGCTTGTGAAAAAGTACATACTCTTTCCAATCCTCTCTAATGTTATACCTCTTTCTATCCAGACAGACAGCATTCCTCTTACCAAGTCCACAGGTCTGGCAAGGCACCTGACCCTCTCATTGCGTGGGGTATCTGACTGCCACGCTATTTGAAGCTCTCTCCCCTCTGTCCCACAGAGGACGTATAAATTCTCATTAAGAAAAGGCTATATACATGACAACTCTTGGAAACAGAGCTGCCTCACCTCCACAATGACATGTCAAGGTGACTCAAACACCCAGACTACCAGTAATTCCTCAGTCATTTCACAGGCAGCAGATACCCATGCCCATGACACAAGGCCCAGCTCCAGAACTGAGAGCAAACTGCTAAGAGCCCAGTTTCAAAGTATCCTGAGATGGGCTGGGAGCTGGAGCATCCAAAGTTTTGGAATGTTTTTGATAAACACAAGGCCTGAAAGCACAGAGCTCTCAGGGAATAACTGGGAGGGTCTGCTCTTTGCTCATGGCCATAGCTAGGGAAATTAAAAACAAGGATTCCTTCTTAGTAAGGAACCATAAGGAATAAAGGTTTGGCATTTGATGAAAACTCTCTCCTGATTGGACTAAATACCCTGGGGAAAGACTTGTGCGCCTGAATTTCCATTCACTTCAGACATTCCCTCCTTCTGGTGCAAAATACTGGTGGATAAATCAAGCAGGACCCTTTCAGTACAGTGGCAGGATGGGGTCATATGATGAGTGTGATAAACCCAGGTCAGTGAGCTGTTAAGAGTTTGAAGAACCCTCCTAGAGGTGCTCAAAGGTCCCAGAGGACTGCTGCTGTGCAGAAAGGTGTCAGAGGTACCTGCTGTGTTCTATCCTCAGGACTGCCTTAGAAAACAGCATAGACATTGCCCACTTATGATTGCATAGCATAACAGCTTGGAAAGCCCACACCAGAAAAAGCCATTATTGACTCAGCTCCAAGCAATGGCCTGCTTCAAAGCGGCATGCAAAAGGGCTGTAACACATCCGTATATTACATGCACAGTTACTATGCCCATAAGAGCAAAAGAGTTGAAAAAATTAACATGCATGATGTTTAACTTCAAAAAGGGAACTACCTAAAAAAGAAAAACTAGAGAAGAGGAATGTAATGTAACAGGCAAAAGGGTAAAAATTTTTGTATGGTGTGGAAATTGTTTTAAGATGTCATGTTAAAGGATCTCAATAAGCCAGTAACAACTATCAAAAAAACTTTAAAAGGAACAAAATCACAAGTTAGTTGTAGTAAACAACAGGGTGAAGCAAGATTTTAAAAGTAAAAAGAACAAAAAAAGAAGTTTCATCCGAGTGAGGAGAAGAGAAGAAGCTCATAAAAACTGGCAAGATTGAAGAAAACCATAAGGAAGCCCAAAATATTTTTAGGAGCAATTTGCTGAAGGCATAAAAATATTTCATAAAAATACTTTTTAAACACCTCAGAAGTAGGAAGCCTGCCAGCTAGTTAGTCAAGCAGATATATGATCAAGATGTAAAAGGAGTGCTCATGGAAGATAAGGCTGAAAATGTTTAATGAATTTTTCCACTACTCTTCATGGTGGAGGATCTGAGGGAGGCTCAGGCACCAGAGTGCTTTATATGGGAGAAGAATATGATGATCTGTCTCAAACTGAAATGTTAGAAGAAAAGATTTCAGAACAAGTTATAAAGGAAGTTGTAACAAATCAGGTTCCAGGACTAAATAACGTTCACTCAGGACTCCTAAAGGAATTCATGTATGAAACTACTGAAGAGCCAATTTCATTTCATAAGTTAAACCACACACTTGTCTCAGTGCCAGAGATGTTCAGTGTGATGTAAATTTTTTTAAATAGTTGTCAACATGAACCTAGGAAGTCTGTTTTCCATCATGGGCAAATTGGTAGAAACTATATTAAAGAACAGAATCTATAGATTCAGAAATAAACACGATATGTTGGAGAAGGGCCAGTATGATTTTTATGGTGGGAAGTCATGCTTCATAAATCTGCTACATTTCTTTGAAGAGTCAATTAATATGTAAACAGGAACACTGCAGTGCAGTAGGAGTACGCGGCTTCCTTAAAAAGTTTTGTCAAACTCTCTCCATAAGGGCTTTAAAAACACTAAGTTTGCCTGGAGGAAGGTGGAAGTCCTGCTATGAATTCAAAATTTTCACAATGGATGGATATAGCCATGGTGCTCATAGGGATCTGTGCAGGCATTTGCAACGGATTTGCAAATGGTCTGGAAGGATCATTACTGTGATATGCCAAGATTTGCACACCATGATAATACAGAATTATTCAGGATAGGAAAAAAAGAAGATGATAGTGAACAGTTGCAAAGAGATCTCATTTACAAAGTGACTTGCAAATAAAATGGTAATAAAATGTAAAGTGAAGTTCAATGTCAGTAAATTAAAAGGTAGACCCTTATTTAAACATACGCTTTAAATTAGCTATTTCCACTCAGGAAAGAGGTATGTGGAAAGTTCAGCGCAACAGTCATTGGAAATTATGCAGAAAAACAGATCTTAAGCATTTTTTCAAAAATAAAGGGCAAAGAAGTTACAAAACTTGAGTACATCTACATCACTCACAAATGGTTACTACATCCCCATCATTGACTGCGCACAGGTCTGCTATCTGCAAGTGGCTTTAACAGAAGTAGGAAAGCTGCAGAGAAAGATAAGATCACCACTGTAATACAGCTTCCACATAAAGGAAGCCTCTACAAACCACCTCCTCTGCTAGTAAAACCAATGGCAAAGGAATAAAATGGTATGGAGAAGGTAAGCAGCCAATGATTTTGCAGTCCTACACTCAATACAAGAAGAAATCCTCACCCAGTGAACTAAGAAGGTAGTATTTTTAAAGTGAAAGTCAAGATGTAAGTGAATTCTGGAGCTCATGACCAAAGGACGTGCGGGTTGCACAACTGAAAGGACTGAAAAAGGGACAACTTTATGGAAGACAGAGTCATCAGGTGCTATTAAATAGTGACAATAGCCCAGCTGCACCCTGCTAGCTCAGGCAATATTTAAATTGCTGGTTACATGAAGCTGGGAAACTGTTCTTACATACTTTCCTTCAGTATTTACTGTCAGAGGCAGACTTTCAGGCTAAACAGATCTTTTATCTGTCCAGTCATCTTTATATTATAGTAGCACAGGTGCACAAAACATGGCTAGAAGAAACCATTTGAATCAACGAGTCCAGTTCTCAGAAGGACAGGCCTCCAACAGCAGCTGCCTGGCTCAGAAAGGATCTGTTGAACCAGCAGTTTCCAGAGCCCAAAAAAGCTTCCCCATGCTTAAAACCTAAGTAAAAGGCAAAAAGACACAACTGCAGTGAATTACCAGAAGAGAACAGGAGAGATGAAGGGCACCACCACTCCCCAACATCACTCCCCTAGCAAAGCAGAATTACAAAAAGCAGATGGTAATGACCCAACAGAGGAGGGCAAAAAACCCAGTGATTTTTGCTGAAATACTGTGGCTGAAAAAATCCCCTTTGAATGCAAATGCATCAACTTCTTTTTTCTTTTATTCCTAAAAGTACAGATGCCTACGAGCCACTGTTAAAAAGTCTGATGCCACTTTTTCCTTCCTTTCTTGCAATTTTTGTTGAGGTGCATCTGGGTGACTAAGGCTCTCCGAAGGCAAGAGAGATGCCAATTTTTGTAAAAGGAAATGGAAGCGCTGTTATTCAACTCTGGTATATGATCACTAAATCTTAAAGCTTGTCTCATAGTGGAGGAGCAGTGAAGCAGGAAATTGCTAATGCAAAGTGTATAAGAGAAGATCCACTACAGCAAGATTCAGGCCTCATCCCAAAAGGCACTGTTGCAAAGAAAAAAAGACGAAATACGTGAGCAGGAGAGAGCTCTATGAAAATAAAACAGCCTTCCAAAAAAGAAAAAGAAAAACCCAAAACCAAAAAACAACCTAACCGTTTTACTACTGCATTCAAAGTTTAATCGTGTGTTATAATTTTGTGTGCAGAGCTTAGTCTTCAGTAATGCACACAGCTGACACACAGCTCAGCTCCCCAGAACCAAAGCCGTACCACTCCATTCGCGGAGAGCTGTGAAAGTAATATAATTTATTTTAAAATTAGTGATAATCTGTCTGAGGAGACAGGCTGATAGTAGCACTTTGGTTTTGAAGATTTCTAGCCAAAAGTTACACGGTGTCCCTGTTGGGTTTGCTGTGACCCTGCGGGCAATGCTGGTGGGCTGTCCTGGGATGTTTCTGCAGACTCACTCAGAACATGTAATTCTTCAGTACAACTGTGTGAGAAGAGATAAGTTTTTTAGATCCCTGTTTAATCTAGGGTCTTTAAGCACCTGCTTTAATTCCATTCACTTAAGCAGTGCCACTGCACGGACCACTCTGTAAGCCCAAAAGGGGTCTTTCATATCCCAGATTGCCTTTGATGTCTTGTCACCAAAGGAAGCTTTGACATCCTTCTAGAACCCTGCTGACTGGGCAAACATGCTATGAATAAAATTGTGTCTACGCTTTGGATTAACTATAGTATCATCTGGGCTTTACTTATTTACCTATTTATGAAAAACATGGAATCCTCTGCAGAAGGAATTTGCTGAAAAATACAGCCTTCAGGACGTAGCTGCAGCCACAACTGACAGCATATTTATGTCTGGGATAGGACAGTACTTTAACAAACCTTAAATGCAGAATTACATAGTGCACAGTGCTTCCCTCTCAACTGTGTGAGGTGTTTGTATGTTTTAATATACAGCATGTACAGAGGTTCACAAATATTAAACAACTCATTCTCACAACAATTACAGAAGCAGAGAAGTTTCGTTATGCAAGGGCATTGCAAGTTGGAAAATGTAAGGGCTTGAATATACTCTAACCTCAATAGAAAACCAAACTCTAGTTTATTCAACGTAAAGTTATGACTAGCTCCAGCCTCAAAGTTAAACCACAGTTTGTACTTGTTGAAAGCAACTAACCTGGTACATCATGAAGAAATTTTTCACCATGAGGGAAGTGAGGCGCTGGAACAGGTTGCCCAAGGAAGCTGTGGGGGCCTCATCCCTGGAAGTGTTCAAGGCCAGGTTGGATGAGGCTTTGAGCAATCTGGTCTAGTAGGAGGTGTCCTTGCCCATGGCAGGGGGGTTGGAACTAGATGATCTTTAAGATCCTTTCCAATCCAAACCTTCTAAGATTCTATTCTACGATCATTATGCCAACAGATGCTGCTATGGATGAAATTTCCAAAGGCTTTGCTGAGCTTGTGACACAAAGCAAAACAATCCTTATTCTTCACATCCCACTGTGCACTTTCGGTATGAACCAGGAGCATTTATTCTCAGAGGCACAGTTCAGTTGATCCCTTGCTCTTAAATAGTGTTATCAGTCCAGACAGCCAAATATACAAAACAAATCTAGTTTGAGCTATATTTTCATATCATTTCTGACAGGGATTCATCACACTTAAGTGTAACCATCAAAAATTTGGCCTGTAGACTTAGCTAGCTGTCTAGGCTTCACAATCACAGAAAACTCCAGAGGGCAATTCATCTCCCTTAACGCATACATGAAGCTTTAGAGCACTTTGACATTTGATTTAACATCTTGGCACCAATTAGGCACCCACTGTAGTCAGAGTGAGTATACAGTGTTTTGAAGATGCCATCTTCCTCCATTAGCTGAAGAAGGAGGGACAACATAGATTAGAACCCATTTTTCAGACAACTAAAGTTAGAGAGAACGAAACCCATTTCTCATGTCCTTTAATTTGCTGGAATCATTAATTGTGGATTTTAAATGCTGATATCTACACAACCCCTTGCCTGACTTTGCTTCCAGATACATCATCCAGACACTAAAATCCTAACCTTAAAGTCCCAATTACTTAATGGTCAAAATCACAAGCTGTTTAAAAAAAAAAAATGGCCTGAGATACCAATCTGAAATCACCTTGAAGGTCAAGCTTCAAAGACTTCTGCTTTTTCTCCAATACAAATGTTAAGCAATCACCAGCCACGGGACAATGTAAAGCTCTTGTTCGGGTACAGGCATCTACATAATATCACCACAAGTATATAAGCAATGAACCAGGAACATGTACTGTCAGACAGAAGCAGTTATTTTCAAACACAGACGAGGCGCTTCCAGCAGTGGAATTGTTCACATGCTGCTTGATGGGAATACACAGCTTTTTTATAAGCTCCCTGGGAGAGCGGTCTATTCCACTAAGAAGCCCATCTCAGCCACATATTTAAAAATAAGTTAATACTATAATGCACAAAGACTTCAGGGATACCTTTGCCATTCTAATTCCAGGCAAAACAATTTCCTATTCAGTTTTAAACACAAATATTTAAGTGGATGAGGACTGTAGTCATACACCTACTCTAGATGCCACCTTTGATGGTGCAGCAAACCAGCACCTGAAAGTCCCCAACTTCTGGATTTCCGTCTTGGGGCCTTCATCACTCTCTTAAACTGAGATGCCCTAGTAGGCACCAAAATGAATGGATGCCAAGACAAACAGTCTGGATATGGCAAAAATCAGTGTGGTGGAGCAGCAACTCAAATTTACATAGCATTTGGCCTCTTCTAGAAGAGGAGTAATAGATCAATAGATTAATAGATTAATATTCACTGTGTAGCTCTGCTGGCAATGTTCCCTCCATGTTTTACTGCTGCCAATAAGCAAATTTATAAATAAAAGACCTCCATACCATTTGGCTGAGTTATATGCTGCCTGCTTCACTCATCCATTGTCCTAATTAGCAAAAGCCTGAAGAAAAATGACTCTGTTTGTATCTATTTCTTAACCAAAACTCCCACTGGATACCTAGCTGTCAGAACATCCCTGTGTCTGAAGGCATTCAAGCATTTCTGAACCAAGATTTGAGTTTTCTTCTGTGTTAATTACAGGGAAAACATGCTGAGCTGCTCTTCAATCAGAAATCTTCAATCAGAAATTTTTGCCACACAAGAATGTGTGACGTACAGCTTATGACTGAAAGGAAAAGTAAGAAGTCACAGCTGTATTTAGCACTTACATAAAATTGAACTTGCATATTTGAGAGACCATTGCAAAAGAATTTGAAAGAATCTCACTGAAGGAAACACTGTAACGATAATCTCCAGTGGTAGCATGATGCTGGCTGAGCTTCACTTGTGCTAACTTTGTGCTTTCTTCCACTGAGAGAAGAAGTGCCAAAACTCTGAATTTCCCAGTGATCCTACTGTAGGTACCAGTGTGTAGGGGTGAAAGGAAAAGAAAAAAGAGTTACAATACCAGTTCCAAATAAAGAGGTAACAACACAGGGATGAAATGTGATGTGACACTGTCCTTGCAAGGGAAGAGATTGGAAATGGATGAGGCAAGTGAGATGAAAGCAACAAATGGTTTATGATTGTAAAAAGGCTCATTGTAAAGGGAAGTGAAAAGGTCACTGGACTGGAATCAGTGACTGACAAAGATGAAAGAGAACGTTGTGTGATGAAAGGATTCCTATTATGTACAGCAACAGGTTCTTGAAAATGGAAATGCTGTACTACTGTGTATCAGCTGATGCTAGATGAGCTGCTAGTGAACGACTGTATGAAAGTGACATTACTCTGGGAGAAACAGGAGGAAAAAAGAGTGAATGAAAAGACTAGCACATGTATGGAATTGCTGCCAAACTGTTTAAAGAGCTAGTGAGTGGTAGGAAAGCGTCTGCCTCTCTATGCCCGTATAAAAATGCTACCTGTTCACCACAGCACACTGCAAAAGCAGCCATGAAGAAAGAGCTGCAACAAATCAAGAGCTGCAAGAAATCAAGGGTCAAGAGTTTGTTCAATTTTCCCAATAAAAGAAGTTATTCAACTCGCCACTAATGGTAGGCCAGCCTGTGAGAGCGTGTTTGTGGCTTAGGAAAAGACGTGGCTGGGTGTGCAGTATGTTTCCAAGGATGCTGGTGGTGAGAAGAGATGTTGGCTTGGAGTCAGTCATTCTGCAAAACCAGGGAAAGAAGGTATTCCAGGCTACTGAAGAAAGTCTCAGGGAGCTGGCAGGTGACTGCATGGGTTCAGATGTAGTCCACAGTCTTGTTACAGGGGCTGCTACTGAGGTGTCTGCCTGAAGTTCGCTTCAATTCTAATCAAAGAGAAGAGCAAGGGTAGTAAGCAGTAAGGGAGTAAGACAAAGAAAGTAAAAGAGTAAAAGAGTAGTAAGTAGTAAGAGAAAAACACTACAAACATCTTTGGAATAAGCAAAGTTGTGCAAATGGCAGTATCGCCTCCTAAATAGCTCAGTGATAAAAATGTGAGGCATTGGTAAGTAAGATCAGTCAAGCAGCTGTGTGAGCAGATGAGTGGGGAAGGGATAGAGGAGAGGAACTGCCAGCAAGCGAAATGTTGACTGGGGGAGATGATACACAGACTGTGTAGGAAAGTCTGCAGATTGCCCTCTTCTCTTGCCTCCCTCTACTCACAACACAGAGCTGCAAAGTCTGACTGAAACAACCCCCTCTCCTTTTTCATCCCGCCAGAACAGCAGGTGCTTCAATGTCTGCAGATCCTATCACTTAGTCATGTAGCTCTTTGTGAGTATAAGTTTGCCTGCATGTTCCTGCCCACGTAAAACAGGAGAGCCAGACTCCGAAGACACAGTTTTGTCTTAGCTAAGCTAAAAGAATGAGAGATGCTAGCTAAAATGATGCCTGAAGGTACAGTGAGATTAGTTCATAGTGCTGAGCCTCAGCTGGACTCTCTGGAAGCTGCAGCTGCTGGGTAGTGTGGCTCTGAATAATAATAGGAGGAAAACACAGAAATGTCACTAGTATTTGCACCTTATAGAAAATGTATTAGTTGTGTCAGCTAGCTACTTCTGTGCTGTACTGAAAGGGTGCTGAGACCCTCTCTGTCCTTCACAGTGAAGGACAGGACTGAAGCCTCTGTGCTTTTCATCCCTTAGCTTCCCATGGTGCTTCCAATTCAGAAATGATCTGAATATCCCTTGGTTATCCCTGCATAGATGCAAGATGTTCTGTCCTGAACACATTGATTGTGCCTCTGCTGAGTCTTTTCCCTTTGGCTCCAGGCTCCCACATCACAGCATCCTTCCATATTACACGTTCTGATGATGGCACCTGTTTGGCTACCAGGGAACAACTAATAACAAGTGACCTATAAAACTCCTAAATAAGCTAACATTTGGTCAATATGCTTCAAAAGACCTGTTTTAGAAGGGGGTTCTAGTTATCACAAGTAAGTGACACTCATATGAAATGACATCTCAGGTTATTCAGAGTCATATTTTAACTTTCTAAATTTTTTATTGATCTTAATCAGAATTTTCTTTTGCCTTTGCAGTACTTGCTTCTGCATTCTTCACTGAGCATATAATAAAATATGCATTTCTATAAACTCTTCATTTGTTAAGTACCATAATGATTTCAGGATGATTGGTTGCGACAAACGCAAGATGCTCTGTGCTATAACTATCTTGAGAGGGCTGTGAGCATTAGCTGGCATTCCCTGAGCGTGTTTCTCATTACATCCCATCATTTTACTGTCTTTCAACAATGATGTCCCTTGTCTTCATTCCAATGTTGCCTTGGGGATAACGTAATGAGTCCTCAGACCATTTTCCTCTCTCTCTCTCTCTAAAGAGAAGGCAAACAAAGTACCAGACAGAGTAGAAGATAAAGAAGCTCACATAGTAGGAAAGCAGAGAAGGAGATGGGACTATCAATCAAAGAAATTGTGAGAAGATTTGATTCACACTGGGTCCAGGCATCACTTGACTAATCTGTAAGAGACACCAGCTTGGCCTATTCTGCAAAACTCCATTGAAATCATTTTAGGTTTCTCACACAAACTGACTCCTTTCTCACTGTCTCAGCTGCTGGATTTCAAGTATCCCCTCTGAGCATTAGATCATGGACTCAGAACAAGTATTCTATCTATTAGAGAACAGTATGATAGACCTTGGTATTTATGAAATAAAAGGAAAGACAGCTAAGTTAATTTTTTTACACTGCCAGTTGCTTTAGACCTTTCCACGGCTATTATGTCACCACTAATTTCCAGTATATAATACTGATATTGAATTACGGATAACACGTCATTTTCCACATCTTCAGCTTTCATCTTTTGGCAGTCCTGTGAAAACTGTACATCTTGGACTCTCCACCATTTTAAACACTGTATCCTCTGTGCTTCAAGGCCACAGCTCTGTTCCTTCCTGTTGCAGGGATTAGCAGAATCATTCCCTTTCTTCCCCCTCTCTTGGCACATCTCCATCTGCTTCTCACTTCGTAGGCAAGGTGAAGGCCTTCACTGCTGACCACTGGAAGGCAAGTTGGCCATTGCTTCTCCCAGCTCTGCTTGCTTCACTGAAGTGGGGTGAGATCCAGCCCTCCTCACTTTCTGTTGCTGCAGTACTGACCCTGGGTTCAGGAAGCTGACAGCGTTGTAGTGGGCGCTGCTGCCCTGGCTGCCAGCTGAGTGTTCCTCTGCAGCACAGAGACTGACTTGGTCAACGTCTTTGTGCCTGCATCCTCCGGGGTCTTTATTTTCATCACCCAATGGGTATTTCAGTTCCCACTTCTTTTGATCGGGAAATAAATAACACTGGCTCTTCTCTATGTAACTCAGAAATCAATATCTATTTGAAATCTCCACTGTTATCAGTGCTGTTGTCCTCTCTAAACTGCAGAACATTTTACAGCTTTATGCCCATACAAAGCAAGCAGACTATGCCGTTTAAAATAATTTCCTCTCGCTAGGAATGCATAGAAGCCACATGTGTGATACAACACACGCCTTCTTGCCATGGTCCCCCGCAGCCCCGCAGACTTCCTAGCCTAAGAAGAACATTCTGGGGAGGCTTGGAAATAGCTGTAACTCGACGTGGGAGGCATGAAGGCCACCCGTAAACAGCACAGCAGATTGCTTGGGTTTACCCAGGGAAGTCAGCAATAAATGCATGACTTACGGAAGAGGTGCATAGAAAAAGAGGTCGTTTAAGCACTGCATGTAGCTGTTGTGGCTCCTGATGAATCGCTTACAGAAAAAGACACTTGGTTTCTTTTCAAACTTATCCATAAAGAAGGGGTACAAAGCACAATGTCCATAAATGAGTTTCACCCTCTTTTTGTATGTCCAAAACACTGCCTTAACCATTTATTGAAGGACTGTACCATTCAAAGCTAAAGAGGCCAAACACACATCCAGTGGAAGAAAAGGATATAAGTACACAAGTAAGAATAAAATATCCTGCCTCCTCATCTCCCCCTCACAAAAATACATCTTGAGTGCAACCCTGATTTTCTTGAAATCAAACACCGCCATAATAGGGGCAGGATCTCTTTGGTTGTTTCTGCCCCCTCCCACCCCATTGCCAGCAGTCAGGCCCTCTTCATCAGACAGGCTCTGCCCGCAGCCACAGCTATTTCTCTCTTTAGCTGCACCAAGTCATTGCTCTGCGGCCACACCTTCATGGCGACCCTCAAAAAACACAAGTGCAGCCTGAATGCAGCAAGTGTTTCTTCTTTGTCTTTACCATCTTTCTTTCCCTACCTCCCTCCTTCCTTCCTTCCTTCCTTCTTTCCTTCCTTCCTTCCTTCCTTCCTTCCTTCCTTCCTTCCTTCCAGTTTCTTCCATTTCAATCAAACACGACCAAACTATATATTTTTGTCCCCATTGCTGCTACTTTTACTTTTGCCTACACCTTCGGACCTCTTTGGGGCTGTAAAGCGTAATTCCTCATTTCTCTACCCTCAGCTGGTACCTTAAGTGCAAAAGCCCATTCCCAGATGGGGAGAATTACCCAAATGATCCTAAGAGATTGAAATGTTTCTAGTCACTACAGAGCTACAGATAAACAGGCAGATACGGGTTGTGAGACTCAAGGGAAAAGGAATAAACATTTTTTGTAGATAACCTTTCCTCTGGCGTTTTTCTGCAATGGCACTTTCAAACATCTGCTGTATCCTGTCACCTTGCACTGTGATACTGTCATAACTCATCAGTGATGCCCAGGCGGTATTTGCACAGTGAACCTCTAAGGAATATCTAGGTTCCTCGGGAAGAGAAAATGGTAATTTGGTAGCTTGCATTTTTCCCTCTAATACTAATTCTCATGTTGATATTACAGGACGATGTGAGGAGCAATGACCTGCAGAGGGTTCTGTCTTCCAGATAAGGTATAAAACCAAGAGTCTGCTACTTGCAGTCACTAGAGATACTGTGCTACTTTTCTCTCAGGTGCCTTATTTCCTCTGGTCTGGTGAAATCCCTGCTGTGAACCTTACATTCTGCCTATCTATTTTCTCCTTAAAATTAAATTGGATAGGATGGTTTTCATTTCCTGTCCCCTCACTTCTTGTGTTGTGTGGCTACAGGCAGTTAAACAACCACAGTGTTTCACCCTGGAGGTGCCTGTATCTCAGTAAAGGTTGAAATAATCCTTTTATGAAAAGATTTACCTGCCTCACAGGAACGTTGCAAAGTTTAAGCCTTTTTTTTTTTTCTTTTTTTTAAGAGGATTGAGATAAAATGCACCATGGATACATAGACGACCTGCGTATTTACAAGGAAATGACAAGTTTCAAACGCAATTAATAAAGACCATAATTTTTTTGAGATTTCAGTTCCCTGCATCATTTTTTGAGAGGAGGAAGTTGGTTTTGATTAAGCAAAATAAAAGCAGTTGAGAATCCAGACAGGAACTAGAAACCAACCACAGCGCTTTTCTTTAAAGAAAATAGCTCTCTCTGTCAGGCAGGATCTCTCTAGGATGCATAAAAACTATTGTGAAGGATGGCTGTCATATTAATGCATTTTCAGGTCTTTTCCTACAGCCACTTTGAAGACATGTGACCCAGCTGTATTTCTTTCTATTCATCAAAACTAGTGCTTGCTTTGAATACCAAAGGCAAAAAAAAAAAAAAAAAAAAAAAAAAAAAGGAAACACAGAGAGATCTCTGTCAGCAGTCACACAGCCAGTGCAACTCCTGATAAAAACGATGGCAGATGCCGAGTTTTCATTGGTACTTCGTACTTTCATTCCTGTTTCATTGAGTTTTGCAGATCTGGAGACTTGTGGGCTGAGAAAAATTAACCCCTTGAGGTGAAATGAGAATGTGCTTAAAATGGGGTGTTAACATCGATTTCAACAAACTTTGCAAAGACAGGGCATGGTTAGATGTTATTCCATGCAGTCCTGGCAGAGGGAGACATCAGAAATATCTCTAGTTATTACGGTGGAGGCTCATCTGCCTTGGAAGGATAATGGCTATTATTAATCCTTGTTTCTGGCATCATCCAACACGATGGAGAAACATTCAAGTAGTAACAAAGAGCAGTCGTTAACCTTACAGTCCTAAATTAAACACAGAGACAGAGGTAAAGGAAAGCAGTACAATGTACAGAGTGCTCCTTAGGATGGTCTGAACTAGACAGCATAAATCAGCCAGGCACTCTTATAAGTAAGGTTAGGGATTACCTTGAGAATCCTTCAGTGTATTTTAGCCATACAGCATTTATAGAAACTGACCGCTTAGTTCTTGACGGGTTTTGTCAAGTACCTCCTGTGAAAGTAGGTATACACACGGTAGGGAGAAAATTAAGTGCAGTCTCTTCTCATTTATTTTCAGGAGAATTTTCCAACTTGCAGCTTAATGAAACTTCACAGAACAAAATCAAATTATTCCTGTTTAAACTCTGCTTTTCAAGTCTTACCTTTTTTTCCCCACAAAAAAAAGTAAATATACTAACTATGGGATGGCCTCAAAACCTAATTTACAAATGTTTTATATTAACTAGGTGTTTATTTTGTTTGCATTATCTCATCCCCTTCTTCCCTGGATATTTGAGGATTAGCACGCGTTGTGGACAAGATCAAAGAGATCAATTTACAGTTTGTGAGCTTTATAAAGGAATTATTTGATTTTTGCAAACACAACACAGCTGTTGTGCATGCAAATATCTACTTACTTAATGGCATGTAAAGAGAAGATTTCTATGGAGTCTTTTGTTTGACAGAATTCACTCCTCCATCTCACGCAAAAATCAATTACGATGAAAATGCACCTGGACTGTGCATGTGTGTGGTGGGGTTTTTTTAATCAATAGAGCCCCATGTCTCCAGATTCTATTGAATCAGGTTTTCAAAGCTCTTTTGTTCTCACCTGTCTACGAAAAATCATTCACAGCATCCTGGATCTCAGCTCACAGTGTCTGCTTGAATCCAAAAGGTAAAGCACTTCATCCCCAGGGAGGGCGCCAGCTGTCTCATTGAGTCAGCATGGCTCTTGGCTGATGCTGAAGTAGCACTGGCATAATTTCCAGAAGAGGTGTATAATGAGGTAGCGCCATGTTAACCATTACCAGGGAGAAGTAGAACATCTGGTCTGGAAGAAAAGAGGAGTCTAGAGCTGAACTGTCAGCATCAAAGCATGCATTTGTGGGGCAGCGTACGCCAGGATTCAGTGCCTAGATGAAACAGATTTAGGGATGAAAAGGGCTGTAAAAATAAAAGTAAAAACAATAGGGAGAAAACTCCTTTTCCAATGTATTTCTTTTTTCTAAGAGTTATGTTTTTGCTGACTTAAAAACAGCACTGTTAAAATTCTTGTATTCTGATGAAAGAAATGATACTCAGAATACTCACTTTGTACAAATGCACAGTTATTTCCTCAACATTTTTTTATCTAGCTGTCTTTATTCCTTCCACAGACCAAGCTGCCACTTTGATGTAATTCCACTAAAACTCCAGCTCCGTGCAACATTTTCTGTCCTTTTCAGGTTACAATTCTACAGCAGGAGTGTGCAAATGCCAGGGAGCACCCAGTCTGTGGGCTGGGAGCAATCTCCTTGTGCACCTCTCCCGCAGTCTGGAGGGATGAGGATGTAAACAGTGAAAATTCTTCATCAACAGTTGGTGGAGATGGTGGGGAGTGTTTTAAAAACAGAAACAGAGGGAAAGAAAAGGAAGGAAGTCATTCCAGGCAGCCCTTGCTAGCAGGTGCATTCACAGCAGGTGCTGGCTCTGTTCTCCACTGACCCCGTGAAATCCCTGTCTATAGCAGCAGGATGCTGGCTGTTTTTGCAGTGGTATACAAACGCTTGGGAATAGTTCAGCTTTATTTTTGTTGGGTTGATACTTGTAAGAAATCTTGGGTTTATATTAACATAGCAAAAGGAGGGGAGAAGTGTCTTCCTATCGTTTGCAAGGGATAAAACGGTCCCTGCCTCAAGCTTCCAGGGTACAGCTTCCTCCCTGGCTGCACTGCCAGGTTTCCAAGTGAGTGTATGGTACCTTCACAGATCTCTCATCGCCGTTCTGGACATCCTCCTTGCTGGGCAGATTTGCCTTCTAGAGGGGCATGGGATGCCCCAGATGCCACTCCTGCTAGGGAATCTGGCTAAGTACCCATAGTGCCAAGTTCTTCCGGCAGGCATTTCACAGTGAAATTCATCGTTCTCGCTTACAGTCATGGTGAGGGTGGCTCTCTCTCCACAGTTGTGCTCTTTGCTTTAGCAGGGTTAGGATTACCAGCATTGCCCCATCTCATAACTGCTTTAGGATTAACTGTCTGACTAACACAGCTTGTTAGTTGTGCACCAAGACTTTTGTCCTTTTGCCTGTTCATCCCTGAGTTGGGATCTTTGCAAAGCATTATGAGATTGATTGCAGTTTTCTTACAGTGTTAAATATGGAATAGTTAAATCTGCCAGGGGTCTTTTAACCAATATCTCTACCAATTTTCCTGCTGTCCCATCAGGTCGTTCATAGTATGGATTTCATACGATGTGCTTTAACTGATACAGCAAAGAAAAGCGTTGTGGGAACATAAGACTCCCATGACCCCTCTCAACCCCAATCAGGACTCCCCGAACTCCCTTATTTCACATTGCAAGGAGTCAGATGCACAACAGTAAGTTATCAGCTCTTAAAACAGAATACTAATCCTTCATCCTCACCCATTTTCTCCTCTTATATTCACAAACTGCTCCAGGTAGTTTTCTACTCCTAACTGCCCATTGTTCTTTCTCTACTCCCCCATCTGCCTTCCCAGAGCAACACATCATCTCCTTTGCTAATCATCTTTCATTATCCTACTTTTGAACTGCAAAATATTCTGTACCTTTTGGGATTTGCTAGTCCATTTTTTTCTATTAGTCACCCTGACTACCGACTCTTTCAGGTCCTCCCGTCTTTGTAAATACCGGGCACAATGAGGGGTTCAGCATATATGCTCTATTTCCCAATTTAGTGTTATGAGTCTATATCAATATTACTGGGGACGTGAACTCTGCAAAACATCTTCTACACTCATCCCCTGACTGTTGAGATTGGCACACCTCTTGGTGTAAAATATGTCCCCCCCTTCTAGCTAGTGCACGTGCATATTTTTTCTGCATGGACACTGAGGCCCAAAGGGAGGGAGGTATTTCTCCTAAGTTTTAGCTCAACAAGGAGCGGAGCACTGCTGGTGTGTGCCTCCAGAGCCAGAAGCTACAAAATACTCCCAAATCCTAAGGTACAGATATATCCAGGAAAAAAAAAAAAAAAAAAAAGCCACTGCCTTAGAACAGACCATATAAAAAGGTTCTTTACAGACCCATCTGTATGAATGTAAGTGGCTGATCCATTTCTCTAGAACAGTTCTGATATCAGTCGCCTGACAAGTTACTGGGGGCGAAGAAATAACATGTCATCAAAATGAACTCCTTGAGTATTTCCATTTTGGTGCACGGAACATTTGATAAAAAGAGGCACTTGTCATCTCTTCCTTAAACATAGTCTTCTGCCTCTTTTGTTCAAACCACTAAAAGCTAGATAGCATATGCACAGGGAGTAAATTCTTCACGGGCGGGCATCTGGATGAGTATATTGAAATTGAGTCTATTTTTAGGCGACTGATGCTAGCTTCCCCATGAAACTGCATATTCGTAGTTTTCAGGCTTTCTGAAGTGGATTCTTGCCATAAATTGATTGTAAGTCATTTTGAGTGCATGGGAGGAAGGGCCTGCTCCAAAGTCTATTGAAAATACATTAGAGTCTTTCTATTGATTTGAAAAGCTGAAGATCAAGCCAGCAAGGATTCATTCTGTCCATGTAAAATAAGGGCAATTTGCATTAGAAATGCAACATAAATGTATTTCTTATGCAAAATTCAGCTGAACAACACACTTCACTGCCTATCTAGCAAATTCCACAGCTGGAAATATTGTTCTCTATTTTATATCTTTATTCTTCTTATCCAAGTAGTTAACCAGATATTTGGGGTTTTCTCAATCGTTTCGTTAGGAGGATAAATTGATGAGAGAGTCTGTGATTGCTCTGGTACAACTCATTTTCTTTACCAGGAACAAGCATAAATCCCTGATACAGCAGGAACAAGCAATAGAATGTCACTATTTTTTTTTCTTTCAGCATCCTAAATCTGTCTTTTTAACAACCGTTCTGCCCCCAAAGCTGCTTTTTTTCCCTTTGGCTTTCCTTCAGCCTTGCCACACATATTTCTCTGTCTCTTGTTTTTCTGGTCCTTTCTGCTTATTTTTCTCATGGGTGCTGATTGTCTGCTCTGTTCATTAGATCCTTAGGCTCTGAGACTGTCTTCCAGAAATTTGGGGCTGCTGAGATCGGCTGTCAGTTTTCGTAGTAGCAATCCCATTGTGTAGGTTGCTGCCTAATACCTACTATCACAAAACTGTTCTCTTTTACCTTAAGAAACAATGATTGTCATGCCCAGCAATTTCAGTGAGGTCTGTGATTGTTTCCAAATCAAAAAGCTCAGGTCTACGATCAAGTTACAACATGTAAGTAGTTACCTTGCACTAGATGATCCACAATAAGTGTCCAAATATCCTGCTTCTTAGGCGATGTCAAATACATAGGAAATTCATTTAGCCAAGTCCCCAAAGAGTGTCATCCAAATCAAAATAAATTTCATCTTGACCCACTTGATGTTTTCAGGCCATTGAGGCTCAAAAACAGCTATATATAGATTGATAGGTTCTCATGGGGTCAAATGAGAGGAGCATATGGCTTTAAACCTCTTCAGGAAAAATTTGAGCTACCAATCAAGCCATTCCTCATTTTGTGAACTTGTATTAACTTTAATGATCATACATTGTGAAGCAACTGATATATATATTAAGTTATTACCTTCTGGGAACAGTGTAACTTGTCTAAGACACACACTGTTAGGACAAGGGAAACTCAGCATCCAATGTAATTCTGTTATATTATTTTTTCTCTCAAGCTCAAGGTTTTTTTATTTCTTACAGTTTTGAAGCACACGCTAATTCAAGATGTATTCATAGAACTTATTTTTAGCAAATAGGCGTGGTATTTGATCTTGAAGGGAGCCAGTAATAGAGATTCCTGGGGTTTATTATAGGGTAAATACCCAATTTACAGAGAGTTTTGAAAATCCTTCATATTCTGATTTTTGGTCTTGTGGGATGGCCTGGTGAATATTTTTTTCAGTAGACTTATGAATTCACATTAATTTATGAACTCTGTTTATATGATATTATTTTCAATGTGGAATAAATTTATGCAAAAAGACACCCTGCCTGAGAGACAGAAATGAGTCCTCAGGGCCTTGTATGGCTTCTCCCCAGCAAAATAATGGAAGTCACAGCCTGAGCCTTTAACTCCTAATAATTTCAAGCAGCATTTTAAAGAAGGGATGGAGAACGGAAACAACACAGAAGGATAGGAGGAAGAGATATTTAAAATTGAATTTTATAAGCAACACTAATAAAAGTAGCAAAAAAACCCCTCTAAAACAGAAAGAGGGTCTGCCAGAGAAAGACCCAGAAGTCCTCAGAAATGTTAACCACAATATTAAGCACCCTTTAAAAAAATCCTAAATGGTGGAATTTGCGTCAGTTGTTCATAATATTTTAATTTTTTTTTAGATCTACAAATCATCTTTGTTTTCTATTTCTTTCACTATTGGTAGGCTTAAGCTCTTTTGCAAAGGCTGAGTATGTTTAGCTGCAGTTGTCACAAAGTTAAACAGCCTGTCAGAGCAACCTCAGAAGAGCTCCTCTTCTGGGCCTTGATGAAACCAAAACTATTTCAGCAGAATGTACGTGAGCACAGGAACACTCACATGTTTCTGGAATTGTATTAGTATAAAAAGTAACACTTTTAAATGTAATTTTTGTGTGCCCCCTCCTCCTTAGTGCTCAATAAAAAAAGCCTATTTACACCAAAAGTAATAAATTGTGACATTGTGCTCATAGGAAAAACTACTGAAATTAATGACAAGAAAACCCCAGTGTGTACAGCTTTCTACATGAATTTTACTTTCCCATTTATTTTGGGTCTTTGCTATGCTTTATCAATTCAAAAAGTTACAAACACCTACAAAATCTGTTTACCCAGGCCTTCTGTTCCCTGATGGAAAGCTTTAACTTCTCAACCACTATATAAAAGATGGGTACTATTGCTCTGCCTATCCTTTGTCCTTACCTTCAAAGAAGAAAAGCATTTGTCTGTTGCAATCAGTTGACAGGGAGGCATAAACAAAAGGAATCCTTGTCTGAGGGGCTTAAATTTCCCCACACATTAGGCACCTAACTCAAATTTGTCAACTGCACACCCAGAGCCAGTCTGGTTTCAGATCTGAGCCTGACTATACTTTAAATGCTCGGTATAAAAGATTTGGCCAAGGTCATGTAGAAATCTGGGATGGAGTGAAATTCTTTCCCTCAAATGGCTTGATCTCTTCCAGTGCATCTGGAATGGCCGCGAGGACCGAAGCACCAGCTATTCATATAATGAATAACCCTTCCACTAAAAATTGCTCCAGGCACACTTGGCAGCAGAAGCAAGGATCAGTGGGAGGACTAAGCTACCTGATACTATTAACTATTAACTACCTAAACTATTAACCAGCCCACACATGGGCTTGAAAGGTTTCTATGTGTGTATATTAATCTTTTCTGTAAACATACAGAGGACAATTATGGACCTGGTGGCTTTAACTGCCAGTGTTAATAGATTGCTGACCCAACAGAATTATTACAGCACAACTCCCACAGATATCTGTCCTTACTGCTGAGAAGGACATCCTAGTTGGATCCTCACATCCTGCAGAAATTGGATGGGAAAGACAGAAATAAGTTATGCCGGGGAAAACAAAACAAAACAAAACCCCACAATGAAACCCAAAATAAGGGAGTATTTCTGTATATACATATGTATGTAATTGCTGTCTGATTCGCACTGAGAAATCTAAAAAATATCACAGAAAAGCTCTTTGTGATACCTAATACAGAAGAACATCTTGAAGAGAATGTGACTTGTCCTCACTTGAATCCAGTAACTCCAGCACAGAGAATACATGGAGGCCACAGTCTGTTGGCAATGGTTGCAACAGGAGCTTCATGGTCCTGCTCAGTGGCTGTAGGTTAAAAAGCAGATTTGTCCTCTGCAGACCGCCTGTATTCCATCTACTTAAAGCCCAAATACTCCAGCTATAAAAGCAGAACAGCTCTCAGTGAGGGTGTGTAAGTATCAGGTATCAAAAACTCTGAATATACATGAGTATTCATGTCTCTTCATTTGAGTACATGTCCTGTGTGTCCTGGAAGCTCCGAGAATCTAGCAAAACTATTATATCCTGATCCAGTTTCTCTGGGTATTCTGTTTCAATGGTTGTATGATATTGCTGGTGGCTGTGAAAAAGGTCTCTGTTCCACCCCAGAAGTACATACACATCAACTCTGAGAAATGTCATTCCTCTTCATATCAAAGCATCTGGCTTCCTTTTGCAATAAAAGGTGCTATATAAGGCAAGATATGACAATCCGAGCAATAAAATTAGAAATCCTAATCTCTCCATGCTGGGCACAGAGAGAAGTTCATTGAGGCATTAGTTTACTGTAGTGTGTTATTGAATTGTGATAACGTAGATAAAAAGGGAATGGAAATGGCAAAGTTATTAAACTAATTCTATCTGCAAGGATATTAATTTAATTTATCTCACTTGATTATTATTGCCATCAAGCTCAAATGTAAATCCTGAAGTGTGAGTTAAATAGATGACTGAAATTGGGGGGAGGGGGGGAGGGGAATAAAAGATTAACAATTATAAATGCCACTTCCTTACATGAATTTGGAAAAGAAAATCTTTCTTCTCAGTGATGCTTTGATATCCTTCTTGTTTTCTAGTCTTCTTGTTAGGAATTTTTAAAGCTCTTACTTTGAAGTAACCCATAAAGAGGACTAGTGTGTACAATTTTGCTTTACTGGACATGATTATGTTTGCTTGATATTAAAACTTAATTCTCCGCTGTTTCAGTAGATGCTCAGAAGCATATGGAAATCAAAAGACCAAGTGACCTCAAAGAGAAATGGGAATGTTTCTTCTTCTGCCTACAAATAAACAATATGCTCTAATTAGTTTTAAAATTTATACTAGGAATTTGTGGTGCTAGGACACCCCAAAAATATGTAAAGTGTGAAATATATGGTTTCTGGTTTACGTTTCCATTTCAATGTATGTGATTCTTTCTTTACATATCACCTTTCTTTAAAGAAAGAGTTAGGGTTGTGTTAGATTTCTTATACTGTAAGTATATAAAAACTTATATCCAGGGGCTAGCACAATAAACCAGTGTATTCTAATAGATTAAAGTGAAATTTGGTGTTCTTTTAAAGAAATGGCAAAATTCCAGGGTGTCACCTAAGCTATAAATACTGCAATCAGAGATCGTTATCCTCATCCTGACTGAGAATATATCTATAATATATAATACAGTTTCAAGTCACTTGCTGAAGGTTATTTAATCTTAGAAAGAGCATTACATTGGCACGACTGTGGTGCTTCTGGTACCCAAGTAGGCTTGTTCAGAGCGCTGTGCTCTGGACATATGATCAGAGACCTGCAGCACAGCCTTCACTCATCTGCTTAACCTCCTGGTACTTTAGTTTTCTTGTTGACAGAGTGGAAGACAGGTCGGAAGTCAGAACTGGGGTATAAAATATGAGGTATAATTAACCTTTATAAATTGTTATGAAATTCCTCAGTGAAAAGAGGAATCCACACAGCAAGAAACAAACCTCAAACTTTATTCTGTGAACTAACTCTCCTAGCCCAATTTTACCTTTGCCTCTTTTTATTCCTTGTGCCTATCACTTCTAATTGCTGGCAAAGTATTTATTTCCAGCAATTATAATATCGTAGGCACAGTGCCCATATATATTTTTTCTTGCTGGACTGAAATAACTTCAGATAGTCTTGTTTTTATTAGGAGTCTCTAAATGGAAAACACCTGCCATCACCACCCCAACACCTTCCAAAAGAAACTGTAGTCATCCTTAGAACCCAATTAAGCAACAGAAAAAACCAACAGGATAGATAATTTCCTCTGGATTTGGGTCCTACAATTGGGTTCTCTGGTATCTTTTCAGGTATCAGGACTATGCTCACACCGCAGCCCTTCCTTGGGTCAAGAGGAAGACATTTCTTTCTGTCTTCACCCAGCTACATATTTCATAAAGTGTTTGGAAATTTATCTTTGAGGTTACTGTTTTTCTCTCAGGCTGGTTGGAATAGGTCAAGAGATTCAGTGATTATAAGGAGATGAGGGAAGGGAATACCAAAACACATATATATCCACATACATATTAATCCAGCAACGGTTTCATTAGCCTCCTTTCTTTAGGAAACTGAGCTGAACCCATTTGAAATAACTTCAAATAGTATAAGAAAAAGAAGAATAAACATTCCGAACTGTAGGGAGGTTGGTTCAATTCTGATAAAAATCGCGCTACAGTGTATCAGATCAAGTCTTAAAACCTCAGTCCTGCAAAACATTTAAGATTCATTCTTATGGTAACGTGTTTAAGATGGACTACACGCTTAAAAGACTTGTTAAATTGCAGTCATACTTTGTGCTGAAAGTTAGGATTCAGATCTTATGAATTTAAAATAATAGCTGAGCCAAGGGTAGCCAAGGTTTATTATTATAGCTGTGTGCAGCATGGTAATCAAACCCATGGAAATGTCTGCAGCTGTACACACATCACCCTTTCTGAAATGCTTCCTTCACTAAGCTGAGCTCTTGAACTAAGTGGATTGTTGCCTAACATGCAACATACACAGAAAAAAACACAGAATAGAAAGCAAAATATAATTTTGGCTGCCATATCCCTGAGTTAGTAATCATTGTAGAAGCACACGTTGAGTTTTAGTATTAAAACGAAGGGTTTCATATTGCAGATTACAGGGAGGCTCATGTGAACAAAGTGGCAGATATAGACAATCAAAGTGTCTATTGAGGCATGGAGCTGCAATACAAAAACAATCAGTGCAGAAAGCAAGGCAGTGACAATATCATTTTAAATCCATTTGATAGGCAAACTATATCTGTTGAAACTTTGCAGGGTGAATGAGTATAAAACTCATTATCAGTATTGCAGCCTGTCCCATGACACCACTTTATTTATTCAGATGAAGATTGGAGAATGTGAGTAAACATAGCATTCCTGCAGTCTAAAAATTCTTTGCAGATAAATCCTTTGCCTATATTTGTTCTTTGTGCACTTTCCATGAGTCTCTCATGCAATCTCCCTGCCCACTGTAGGAAAACACGTGTTATAAAAAGTACAGGGCATAGGCCTGTGAAGTGTATTTACCACTTAAAATGGTCAGTGAACACATTTAGGGTCTTGATGATACTGGAAAGTAATGAATCCTTAATCTCGACTTTTATCATTTAATATTCTTGGTTAATGTATTTAATTAATGTAGAGGGATCTGTTCTTCTCTCATTTGGATATGAAGAAGTCTCATAAATTATCATTCCTGAAATATTTCAAATGCACAGGAGCAATGTACAAAATTTGTACATTTTTCAAGATGCAAAAACTTTTAAATATCACAGTGTCAGTGCTTTGGACTGAGATTTTTAAGCCCAAATCCAGCACTATTCCTGATTTGATAGTGTCTGAAGCTTTAACAATCTCTTAGCACTGATATGTGGGGATCCGTGATTTCCAGTGAGCTTTGCATCAGACTCACTTACAATAACTACTATTATTTGCACTACTTTGTAGTGGAAAGCTAGTGAAGATTCAGACTGTGCTTTTTCTTCCTTTTTTTTTTTTTTCCTCATCTTTGTTACAATCTCTGTAGTTGTGATAATAGGAATCTGAACCACCTTGCCCTTTTCCTTGTTGAGCAATTTGATTTGAAAGCAACTCCTATTCTAAAGTTCAGTAACCTTAGGGAAGAGGTGAAACAGAGAGGTCATTCAAAATGCAGACTATCAAAAAGGTTTAAATAACTGAATCATTAAGATTCTATAACCTCCTCTCCATGACAAAGATGGTAATGAGAAGAGGAAATAGCACACTATGCAATGTATTCATTGGGAAAATTACTGTAATGAAACTTAAGCACAGGAAATAATACAAATGTAGCCTGTTCTCATTATGTGCTAAAGATTGACATTTCTGTATCCCCTTCTTCCGGTCACTGTTATTCCTGTATGAAAATTAAACCATGCTTTTCATCTTAAAAGTCACATTTTGCTCAATATACAATAGAAATGTATCACAGATATGCGGTCAAGCGGTCAGAGTATTTATTTATCATTCATACAAATTGGGAAACAAATCTTATGCTCAAATCTAAATGCAGTATTTATCAATCGTTACCACTATATTAAGATTTGTAAGGCATAGAACAGCCTTTGGAAATATCCAAAATAAGTCTCTATGTGCAACCATGAACCAGTTGTATCCAGTTGAGACACAAAGTGAAATCATGAGTTCTCCTTAGGAGAATTCCATGCAGATGATTACTCCAGTCATCCACAGTGTTCACAGACTTGCCATCTGCAATGCAAAATGAGTAAGATGCTACTTCCACAGCTCACCCTCCTTGCCGGCCTTGATCTAAACTCTTTATAACTCCCATGATCAGGAGCATAGACGGGAAACCGGTGTAGTGGGACACAGGGCTCCTTATCTCATAAAATCTGATATGAACTCAGTGCAGTGAGGCACATATAGTATACAACTTTTTCATAATCTTCATCTAAAAATCAGTTACGTGAACCACAGGCATGTGTTACCAAAGGATTCGTTGTGCAGAGTCACTAATGGACTGCAAGAAGATGCTACTTCTTATTCTTTAGACTCACCTATAATGATGTGACACTTGACAGCTGGGGATTTCTTTTCCCATCTGGCTTACTTCCTTTGAGCAGAATTCCAGCACTCAGTGCCTGGTGGCCCCTGCATCAATAAACACCCCTATGTTTCTAGTGTTACATCTTCACTTGACATAACAAATGAAAGTGTTCTTTTGTATATCCAGTTCTGTTTCACACAGCTTTGGCAACTGCCAGCTGGAATAGGAAAAGACAGTCTGGTTTCAATAGCTGACAGAACTGATACGCAGAGAAAGCCAACCAGTGACAACTGAAACGGAACAGGGCACTACAGAAAAGCTGTATGTTAACACCAGAGTCCAAGGCCAAACAGGTCACTAAATAAGATTCAAACCTCACCCTTTCCTGGCCCCAACTGTCACCAGGCATCAGACCTAAACAATTCCTAAGTTCATGTTTTTCTTCACTGACTCATTGTAAGTGCTCCTATACGTGGATAGTGTGATGGCTGTCAAGCACAGATCACATTGAATATGCTCTAGAAAGAGAGCGCCAATATGAGTGCAACTAAGCACCCATCTACTTTCTGGAGACCAAACTCTATCCAAACTTGGGAACCACTCTGCAGATAATCTGGGGTACCTAATGTACCAACCACACACCTGAGATTTGGGATCCTTCATATAGTCAGAGCTCCCAGCCTCGTCCACACATTAGCATTCTCAACCATTGCAATTGTCCAAGCAAGGACTTGGTAGAAGAAGACATGAGTGTGAATCAAGTGAAAAGACCCGGATACTCTTCATGGCTTCAGATGTTCTTTTCTTTTATCCCAGTGACGAAGTCTGGTCCCAGTGAAGAAGGGGAGAAAAGGGAAAAAGGTAGATAAGGGAAACTGGGAACTGTTAGTACAGTATACAGAGGGAACACAATATAACATTTACCTGGTTTAAATTCTTGTCTTATGTTGGAATACTGTTTTTTCCCCATTCGAATTTATGGCCGCCATCACATACATGCATCTGTCCTCAGCAGGGGCAGGTGTCGCCTGGTAGGTGTAGCTAAGGATCCAGGGAGTTGAGGAAGGGAAGAGGACTTGTCATGGACATTCTTCCTATGAAGTCAGACATTTTGATCTGAGTGACATAAAAAGGTTCTGTGACTCTTGCGAAATACGGAGAGTTTGCTGCAGATCTCACTTACATTAATTTCTCATTTCCTAAACTTCAGTATAGCAAATTCCAGCACAAGCCTGTCTAGAGAAGAATTTTAATGTGTACAGAAACTTCTTTCAGACACTTCACATGATATTACCAGGCACGTGACAAATCCTGGATGAAGCATTTATGACACCTGACATCTAGAGCATTCACATGCCTTTTCAATGACAGCTGCCAAGAAGATATAGCATCCTCCAGCTGCACAACTTTACCCTTCCCTCACTTGTGAATTGAGACATTTGGCTTTAAAGTGGCACTCTGTACTGTACTCTTAAAACTGCAATTGTCACTTGATGAAGGGAAGCCAAATGCTCCATCAGTGACATCTGACAGCAAATAAAAATCTCCTTCCTGAGGGCATAATGGGCAGGATGCAGCGATATCATTCTTTCCTCTCATTAAATCACACTATCAGTGGGATTAACTATCAGGTAGTATACACATGGACTCCACAAAAATGTACAAAACAGAAGCAGGGTACAAAAGGCAAGTGCACGCTTCTCCTCAAAACTGAGCACTGTGACATTCCATGAATAAATTAATACGATTACTCCTCCAAAGAAAGCCCAAGGAAAACAGTTGGCACTAATGCAAAACCAGGTAACCTTAAGCCTGGCCTTCGCAGAGAGGTGAAACCATGGAGGAGGAAAGAAACAGCAGTTCCTCAGTATCTGTATTCACTTGCAGGATAAATTGTTGTTCTTTAAGAACAACACAAGAATAAGCACAATAATGGCCAGATAGTTAAACACGGATGAAAAGCATGACCAGATGAACAAAAAGTCTGAGTTTGTTCATTCTTTCCTCCCACAGCTGCTGCCTGGCCACTATGTCCTTCTCAAGTCTAGTTGACAGGCCAAATTATGCCCTCATGTTACTCTGTTCAGTTGAGCTTGTATGTGGCATAGATTTGCACTTATATGACTCTCTACTAGTATTTAGATGTTGAGGAATCTGATTTCAGAAAGGGCTGAGTGTCCTAACACCCGGATAGTTCTCTGTAGAAGGACTAAAATGTCAAACATAATCCAAAATGAATCAACAAGTCACAGTTCTAGAGCAGTTAGATCCACTGTGGTCCCTGTATCAGACCTACCAGGCACACATACCCTACTGCATCTTCAACGACACTAGACACCAATTGGTAGAAGCACTGAATGTACCCCATAAATTGAACTAAGAGATTTTTAGCTTTTATGTATGCTGTATCCAGATGCAATGACCCTGAGTTATTTATCACATTTCTTCAGCCTAATTCAAAAAGTAGCGCTGCTAACAAAAATCAAATTAAGTATTGGTAATAGCTTTTTGTTACTTTTTAATCTTTCCTTTACTTACTCTTACGATATTATTTTCAAATTATAGCTCAATTCCAAAGGACCCACATGGGACTAGCAAAAAGATGCCCTCTTGAACACAAACAACTGCAAGGCCAAGGACAGAAAGCCCTTCTCCTACCCCACTGGGCCAAAGAGAAGCCGTTTATTTGGGAGATCCCCACTACAAAAATAATCTGACTCAAAGACTATATATGTCCCTGCTACATCTTCCCTAGAGAAAGGTTGACCACATCTCCTCTTCAGCATAAGCAAGAATACATGGGAGTCAGCAGAATCCTTCTACTTTTACCTGTCCTCACGTAGGAAGATAGGAGGAAGGGGTTCTCACTGTGAAAAGCCCCCTGTCCTTTAGTGACACAGCTTGGACTGCCGAGACGCAACATTTCTCTTTCTTTCCTGCACAAGGAAGGCTAAATTCTGTGTTGCATGGGATAAGCAATGAGGGGATTCGGGCTTTCTCAGACAGATGTGTAGTGCAGACCTGAAACTAGAAGTGTCTTGCATAAGAAAGACTTACACACAGGGCAAGGAAGGAGAGGACACGCATCAGTGCACTTATCTCTGACTGCACAGCAAGCCCGAAGCCCAGTGCTCCAGTTGAAAGCACCATACAAATTACCTTAACTGACCCCAGTTTATTCACAGAGCATTTTATTCTAGAACATGCCTCCTATGAATCCCCTTGGCAACTAGCTAACAGGCGGCAAAATATTCTCTGGCAAATGCCCATTAAACTTCACATAACGTTCCTACACCAAAGAGGCTTTATCTCTAGTTTGTAGTCTCATTTTTTTTAAGCATCCTGCAGTACCAGATAAGCTTTTTAAAAAGCTGTTCATTATTTGATGTTTCCTTTGTTCTGAAAAAATGACAACAAATAAATTTTTAGGAAAAAACCCAGACACCACTTTGATAGCTTCAGTGGTGCTATTCACAAGACAAAGAAAAGATACATTTTTAACATTCTTGTCCAGAATATTAAAGTCCTGGGTTTTGCCAGAGAGATGATTTGGGTATAGAGAGCTTCATTATCAAAGGTCTCAGCAGTTCTTCTTGTCTGTATCATCCCCAACAGCATCCTGGATGTCACAATCACTTTCTGGGAAAGCAATTTTGATCTTCCACAGAAAGCAATTAAAAGTATCCTGGATCTTACAGATACAGCACTTTAACCTGAGAATTTTAAAAAGCCAGTAGCCCTTCTTAATTATTTAATGAAGATTTAGCACTGGATATTAGCTCCTGGGCAGAGCTGTACGTCAAGTACATGTCGTATAATTTGTTACTGAAGGATGAACATTAATGTCTGTTGCCACCTTAGGAGACAGGCTCAACCCGTTAATACTTTGCTAATAGTTTGCAGGGTGGGAGGATTTTGAATTGCCATCATTTTTAGTGATTCATTTGTGTTTTAATGGTGATCCAGGTTCACTTCACATCCTCGGGCCATTGCAGACATTTTACCCCCCCTGAGTTAATCCTGTGTTCACGCCCCAAAATGAATATTCATACCATTCAAATGCAATTTTTAATTAACTGCACCAGCAGCATTATCATTATTGCACCTGAAAGATCCAAAGCCAGATCAGAAAAATGTTGCCACAATAGAATTCACAAAATTCTGCTCACATTCTCTTCTAAGGCTGATCACCTTTAAAGTAATGAGAATAAACTGTGGGATAATATAAGACAGATCTAATTAAGATAATGAACTGGAGATTATGAACATTGCTACTCTGTGTCTGAAGAATTTTAATATATTAGTCTAACAGAAGGTTAAGGATTTACAAAAGAGAAGATATAGAAATATACAATATGGGTTTTTTGGATGAAGCTTGAGATTCAGCACCTAAAAATGTATAAATAAGAGGGATAAAAGGAAATAAAAGAGCATATTCCAGAAAACACACATCATAATTTTTTTTAATTAATTTATTTAATACTTGCATAGAGGACAGGATGAGAGAATTTTCCCTACAAAGTAAGGAATAAAAAGAAAGCAGGCAAGGAAACATGACAAGCTGAGAGGCACTTATAAGGCTATACTGTGAAGAGTTTTATCCTACCTTCCATCAGATATGGCTATTATGGTCTTGGATGAATTTTTCTTGAGGGAGCAGCCTAATTAGCTTGCCAGCAGCAGCAAAGAAAGGAAAGGCAGGGAGGCACGCAGACAGGAAGGGGGTAAATGAGCTGTTAGGTAAAACAGAGTCAGTATCAATAAGACCTACTGTTAGGTTTCTGTGAAGCTTCATCTTCCAAAACAAGGCAGCAAAGAGAAAAATGTTTGAGGGTAAAACTAGAACTCAACAATCTTCTGTAATCAATAGCAGATTGTCAGAAATCGTCCTTCTCACATTTGCAGAGGTACATTCTTCAAAGCAGGTGCCTGGGAACTGCTGCCTTGGAACAGTACTCCCAGCTAATTCACTGTAATTATTCTGCTACGGATAAAGTTTCACTCCAGAAAGAATCGTTATTACACTTCTAGAACAGAAACATCAGTTTACTAGCATATTCATTAAGGAGTAAGCAGAATTAGGCCAGGCTGTGTTGGCTCAGTGCTGCGCACTGAATGCACTCCAGCCTTCTCTGGCCGGAGAGGACATTGGGAAGACTGAAGTCTTGAGGGCTAAGTCAACACAAGGGCATGACTACAGCTCAGGCAGGCACAACCTGCCCATCACTGGCAGTGACAGCAGCATGTCTGCAGCAGCGCAGCTTCTCTCAGCCTGCACTGTCTTGCCTAAAACTGTAGGCAAGTGCTGAGCTGTGAAGCCTCAGCTGCCACAGAGGGACTGTTTCTCACATTCGAGATAGCTACTGTAATGCCCCAGCCCCCGGGAGCCAGGAGTCTTCATGGTGTGAGGACTGATGCAGCTCCTGGAGACCATTTGCTCCGTATTTCATGCTGCTACTGTGGACTAACAGGTCCTTTGATGTGCCCCAGTAACCTCTGGAAGTACAAACATGTCAAAACGTCCATGGTATTATTCTGACTCATCACAGACTCCTTCACAGAGCTAAGCTAACGCTGCTAGAGGCAACAGGTAGCACCGGACCCTGCACTCAGCAGGGTGCAGAGTCCGTAACGGAGGCTGGTTGCTGGACGTGAAGAGGGAAGCAGTTGGCAACAGCCAGCCCGAAACACCGTTTCATGGTGTGTTGTCATAGTGATACAATATAAGGACAATGGAATCAAATTTTGCCTGATTAAAGACAAGGTTTAGCTTAGAAAATATCCTTTGACAGAAAGGAGTATCTGAGAATAAAATGACAGCAATCTCACTCTGGTTCATTTCTACTGCTCCAAACAGGATGCCATGGACAATACATAACAGCTTCAAAGTTCATTTCCAAAAGAACAATCCTCGCTGCTGTTTCCTGTCCAATTTTCATCTTGTTCCAGACACAGAGGCTGTACTACAGATAAGCCTAATTGCCATTGGCTTCACTGAAAGAACAGCGCTATTTCTCTCCATTTAGGAGCATCCACTTTCCTTGGAAAAATAGCCATCTATGGATCTGGAGACAGAGGAATTCAATATTTTTGAGCTTCCTTCAGATTATTCTACTAAAAAAAACCCAAACAAACAACAGCTTTTTCTCCCTAGAGCAGCAAAGAGATAAACGTATTCTCTACAAAGAGTAAAGCCTGTCTGCGAAGCAGACAGGTATTTCCTGGAGGCCTGTTCAATGCTCGGGGTAAGCAAGAAAATAAGTACATAACCAGTCTCTCTGCTCATACTCTGAACAGCAAGCACATTGCTTTTACCCTCGCTTCTTTCTTATTAGCACAGTATTAAAAATAATTCCAAAGGAAAACATTCGGCTGCGCACACTCATCCCCCCGAGGAGAGGGTGAGAGAACAAACATACACCAGCTGTTCCTCGTGCTGCTCCGTGCTCTGCTGCATGTCACTCTGGTGCTTTGGTCATGAGCTCAATACAAAATCCCAAAAGAATAAACTGGAAACCAAGACTGTCCTAATATCACTGAGAAAAGCGTGAAAAAATCAGAACGAGAGCACTGAAGCAATTGCTCATTGGTCTGCCAGCTGCGTACTACACACCAGCTCACCAGGAGAGGACAAATTAAATGAGGAGTCATCTTCACTCCTTGAATTTTAAAACAGACTCTTATGGCATGTCTTGAAAAAAATCAGTAGACTTCATGGGTGGATAAGTCTGATCTTTTAGAAAAACTTGGTTTACCTGAATGACTTGTATTGACCAAATTGACAATGCACTGCAATAAACTGTTAATACTGCCCTGATTTGTATGCATTTAATAAGGGCGCTAGACATAAGACATTTCCACTGTGATTATGGAGGTTGAAACAATATGGTGTTTGGACAACAAGCAGGGCAAACAGCTAGTGAGAAGACAAGGCACCTCTTTGTAAACACTTGGGTGACGGGAGGTTCACTAGCCCTAGGAGGACTGTCTCAGCCTGCCAGGGAGCTCACAAAACATCCTCCATGAACACAGGAGATAAAGCAATTCCGAACCCATAAAAAGTTAATATCTTTATGCCAGGAAAAGGCAGATAGAAATATGTAGGTATATTTAAGTAGATATTGGCTGGTGGGGGTTGAAGAAGCTAGGCCTGCCTGCCTTCAGGAAAAGGAAACATTATTTTGAGGAGACTAAGTGACTTGTTTTAAAACTTTTTTCTCTAACTGCTGTATTCTTACTGATACTTTGGATCAGAAGTGATCTAGTCACTAAACTCAGTATAGCCACTGTACACTGGAGATGAGAACTTGGTCAAAGTTCAGAAGAGTCATGTGATTTCACCCCAAGAGTTAAAGGTACAAAAGCTAAAACATGAAATCTGAGAAAGGAGAGAGAATGTGGGTAAAGTTGGCCTTCCAAATTGTTACAGGCTAGTGAAAAGTCTTAGCAGGGAAAAATGTGAAATAATCTTACTTTCCTGCATGATAATTCTGACAATTTTTCAGACAGGTAATATAATTACAGTTTGATCATTTTCAGTGTAGCTCATAATCATCGTGGAGAGATGAGACAGCACTTGTCATCTCTGATTTGCAGAGCTGAAGTATTTTTACCTGCATTTACAGATTCTCCCATTCTGTCCAGGATTTGTTAGGCTTGAAAAAAAAAAAATCCGAAGTGGTCTTAGTTCACAGAGGTACTACCTTACCCCTTGAATTTTTCCTCCACCTCAGGGAAGACAGAGGGTTCCTTCATAGATGGACAACCAAGACGTATCTGCAGCGTCACTTAAAAAAACAATTTCTTCTGATTAACCTAAAAATGAGCAAAATTATTTGTTGCAAAATCAAAATCTCAACTCCAAGTTGCTGTATTACCAATTATTTCTCTTTTGCTGTCAGTGTTTATTGTCTTAACGACACCATTGGATTTCAAGGATACTTTCATTTATAAATATTTTCTTTCCCCAATATTTAAATCAATAGTTACAAGTACTCTTTCACTCTCCATTATCTTTCTAACTTTTGTTGCCCTCAAGACCTATTTCTATGCCGTGCATATGCATAGAGATGAAAAGATCAAAAGATACGAGCTCATTCAAATCTCATCATCTGTCTTATATCCAATGTACCGTACATTAATGGAGCATTAAAGTTTTTGAGTTAAATCAAGGTAAAAAATTCAGTTATTATGATAAAGGCCGCTATAATCCAGCAATTGTAATTTTAACTGCTGCATGAATACATGAACAGGACATATGATTTGAATAACAATGGGAATATTGACAAATATTGAGTAACTGTGAAAGTGTAACATTTAATACGGTAGCTGTATTATTGTTATAAAGCGAAGTGGAACAGACGCGTCACCAGATCAAGGACACCTCCTGATTTTCTTACTACCTGTATACTGATCTTTCACTAGTTCTCATAGAAGCAAACTTCAGGTGCTTTACAAAACTTTTAAAGGGCTTTGGTATTGCGCTGTTCTGTTTAAAGTAAACCAACTTAAAGAATAGCCATTTGGCAAAAAGACCAAAAAGTACCCAAGTGAGAAGCTAAAACACTATGTAACTCTCTTACCAATCCTTTAACTCAACAGCTGCCAAGACAACCTGCATCAAAATTACCAAGACAATGAGTTGCAACTCCAACTTGGTACAAGGAGCATGGAAAGGAAAGCGTTACCAGCCTAGCAAGACAGTCTTTGAGCGGCGAGCTCTTAAGGGAAAGTTTCCATAAGTCTGGAATTACATTGCCACTGTGGTGACATATCTGGAAGTTGTCCTCACAACCAGAAGTCACCATAGAGACAATGAGTCATTTGCTGGCCCCCTGCTCTTTCCACTCCCCAAAAGTAAAATGACAGAGTCAGGTATTGCTGTTTTGAATCATTCTTCCTAATTATTTACTCTCCAGCACTGAGAGGAATCCCCAGAAAAAAATGGGCTCCTCTTTGCTAGGCCCAACTCATGGAATAAAGTCCAAACCCAACCCAAAATCCAAACTCAATCCAAAAAGCCTACAATTTAGGGACAAGTCTCTTATATCTGAGACTTAGAAGGATTAAACTAAAAAGGCTAATCTTCACTCTTATCCATGCAAAACAATATGGAGGCCTAAAGGGGCCCTAAAAATCCCCCACACTGAGTTAAGGCTTCTTTAAGAGAGGCACTATGAAAAGACACAACAAGCCTTCTTCCTAACATCCTTTCTCAAGGTCTTATACAAGGAGCATGCTACAGTTTGGAGCAAGAGGAACAGCATTACGGCTATTTCAGCCATGACATTTCTATTTCATGCAATCCTATTTCACATCCCCATAGGACACTGCAGAGGAACCACAGTTTGAGCTGAATAGATTACGCTAGAGCTTTCACCAGACCCCAAGGCAATCCAAGGTTAAACGAGCACAAAAGTATCTTGAAGTTACTTTAGTCTATCTTCCTTCTGGGTCGTGATTTCTATGCTTCTACTCTAGAGACAGGACACAGAATTTCACTCTGATTTGCTCAAAGTTGTCAGTTCCAGAACTGATTTCACATGTCCTGAGCTCTCAATCTGCCTGCTTTACATTGCAAAAACTGGGGCTGCTCAGCCTGGAGAAGAGATGGCTCATTGGGATCTTATCAACATGCATAAATCCCTGATGGGTAAGTAAAGAAGACAGAGCCAGACTCTTCTCAGTAGTGGCAGGATTAGAGGCAATGGGGCATAAACTGAAATACAATAAATTGCATTTTTAAAAAAAGAAAAAACTTTCTTTTTTTTATGGTGAAGGTTATCAAACACTGAACAGAGAAGCTGTGAAGTCTCCATCCTTGGAGATACTCAAAACCCAACTGGACATGGCCTGAGCAACCTGCTCCAGCTGTCCCTGCTTTGAGCAGTGGCTTGGATGAGACAGTGTCCAGAGGTGCTTCCCAACTTCAGCCACGCTGATGCTGTGCATTCAGGAATTCCTCTAGACAATAACTTGATGGCTACTTTACTGCAAGTACCTGAAAGGTATCAGCATGTGCAATGATTGCTTCAAAATACTTGCTCCTCTGAAGGAACACAGGATGTGCTGACATGGAGGTGCAAATGGAAAAACACAACCACGAGCTGCTCTGGGATACAGGATTCAAAACTATTAATCATGAACTGCTAATGCCGAACACAATGCTGGATGAACTTCTTCAAAGTCAGTATTTCTGCCTGCTCTAGCCCGATTCTCAAGGGTTCCCGAGTGGAAGAAAGACTGCAGAAACTTGGAACTGGAGAACTCCCATATGCTCCTCTGCCTTTAGTGATCCTCCAGCTTTATGTTTAGTTCTACACAGGCTTACTCAGGAAATTGCTCTCAAGAGACATTCTTCTTGGTGGGGAGGGATGACACAGGGGTGGCTTGTGGGATGGGGCTTTCAAGGGCATCTGAGGGATTTAGAAAACCAATTTACACTAGAAATTAAGATCTGGGGCATCCTTTTCTTTGTCTGGTGATGAAAATCCCACCATACTTATTCCTTGCTCTGTATCGTTGCTTGCAATGAGAACTACAATTTTAGTGACATAAGACTATGTTAGCCTCACATGCTCACACTCCTGTAGCAATAATCCACTGTGGTTCTCATCATCCCAGATGTTTCTGTCCAGTAGCTCTCCACTTTAAGAGTCACAGACATCCAGGCTAGCAGCATGTATCAGGTAAAGAACAAATTCTTTGCCAGAAAATAATAACCAACATGGCGAGGTTGTCAGGTGTCCTAAAACAGTACAGTTTTGCAACAGCAGATGATGAACTCATCGGGATTTTTGCACAGCACCAACACGACTGACTTTCTTCTTACCTTCTTTTTTTCACAGCCTTTACAGCACCAGCCTGTACCACTACTGTTCCCTCACCTTGGCAAGCTGTCACAGAAAAGTACACGAATTAGGAAATCTACAGAGGGCCACATATTTTGTAACTAGAAATAGGTTCAAATCTTCGCAGTGGCTTGCCTCCATCCTAACAAAAATATCTCACCTTTCACTTTCATCTCAGAGTCCCTGCCAGCAAAATGTGAATTACATGTACTACCCACATCCTGGACTCCTGAGCCCGAGAAGAGCAGGACCTGTGAGACCACTTGCTTAGCCCTACTTTATCCTGACACTGGGACCTATGAACCTCAAATGGAAGATGAGGCAGGAACAAAAACGGCAAAAACAATGCTGTCTCTCAGGTCTGCCTGTCACAGATAGGAGCTTCTTTGATACTGCTGCAGAGCTAACAAACAGAAGGGACATTCATGGCATGCACGCGCTCCTCAGCACCGCCCCCCCATCCCCTCTCTTTGAAAAGCCAGAGCTCTTTGCTCTCTACTGCACGCACAGCTTCAGTGATGCTCAGTTTCTTTGCCTCCACATTCATATTTCACAGATTCTTAACCACCCTTTATTAAACCCAAAAGTGCAGTTTCATACATGCTAATGAGAAGAGCATAACGTTAGCTCAGGGAGTGGGAAGGACAGCCCCGCGATGAAGCACGTTGCCAAAATACCTTGGTACTCACATGGGCAGGTGAAATATATACTCGAGGACAGAGTAATAACAAAGTCATATTCACACGCAAGGACACCTGAGCATACATGACATATAATGAATTTGTGTTAAAACATCTGAATGGGGTGCCTCTGCATAAAGTGCTATGAAGGGATTAAGCCAAGAGAGTCATGTGGCAGCGACTCAATAAGAAAGATGATAAAGCACAGTCATTTAGGCCCCAGTTTCCCCCAAACCTTGGCTTCAGCTGCTCAAGCTTCATTTACATTACCACATCTTGTGCTTCAGCTATTAACAGCATACTACATTGTGACTGGCCTTTTGTGGGCACACAAAAAGAACGAGTGGTCACAAGGAAACCTTTGTGCCTCTTCCACGGTTGCATAGGAGAGCCAGTCCTTGCAGTCCACAGCTGTATAGGGAGTTTCAGAGTTAATAATGCCAGCAGCAGAACATTTTCAAAGGAAAGTGGAGCAGAAGGGAGGGCAGTTAAAGCCCTGCTCTCTTTCTCTCACATTAGCTACCAAACTAAACAGAGGGAGTTTATGCTATACCCCCACAAAGGAGATGTACAAACTACTTGTCATCGGAGAAATCTTTTCCCTGACACTGAGACTTTCCGTCTGCCCTTGAGGGCTGACAAGCACAACGCTTTCAGGAATTACCAGCGCTGCAGTGCACCTGCAGTTCCCCCATGATTTTGCTGTGCCCTTGCTAGTGCCAGGAGAGGAGGCATCATACAGGATTTATGCATGTCCTATTGCTGGATTTATTTATGGTATTTTTAAGCACTGGCCATATGCACGATGCTTAATAAGACGTAAGCTCTGCCTGCAAGAGATTATTTGTTACATATCTATTCATTGTCTGCCTCAAAAAATCGCAAAGGGTATTTTAAAAAGAATGTAAAAAGCCTTATTCACCCTCAAATCAGAGAGTCCATCAGCATGCCTGACTAGCCAGTTTGCACCACTGAATTTGTCCTAATTGTCAAATTTTATGAATTAACAATATGGGAAGTTAGAATTGGTAGCCCCAGTTCTAAGCGTGTTTTCACTAAGGATATGCTTACGTTTTGTAATATGAGCTATAAGCCCTACAGAAGAATTGTTCACAACCTGCAGGAAAAAAGAATCAAATAACAAATAGGGGACGATGGTAGAAAACCAAAACTCTCCTGATGCAGAGAGAATTAAAAATACTATTTCAAATAAAGCTGGACGTGCCCTGCATGCAGAAACTATATTTGTGTCTGAGAGAAAGAGCCGGCAGGTGTCAGCCTTGCTTTATACAACCAGCCTCTCCCTGGCTCACAAGCAAATTCTTGCAAATTTGTTTGATCTGATTATTAATATTGACAGTAATTTTCTTCTGAGAAGTAACAGTTACACAAGTTAACTGTGTTATCAAGTAAGTCTACATCCAGCCATATTTATATAGGCTAAAATGTTGAAACAGTTGTTACCATAGCAACTGCTGCATCAGATGGATTATAAGTAGGAGAATGAGGAGACTGGAACAACTTCCTGATGAGAAATTCAATTAATATGTCAGTATTTGTAGGCAGAAGCTAAATAGCAATTACTCTGAGTCGGCAATCACATTTTACATGTGATGTTTTTCTCCAAAAGGGAAATGGTGTCCATAATACATTTGTGCTTCCTTCATGTTTATATGTATGCTTGTTTTCAAGCCATTCACTTGAGAAACACATTTATTCTCCTCATTTCAAATTCTAACTGCTGAAATGATGTGTAGGCTTTCATTCACCATATCCATATCACACAGGTAGCATTTCGAAATGCCAGTGATCATTCTGCTGTGTCACAACATGCAAACAAAATGTAGTGTTTCCTTTATTAAAAATGTATGGAATTTAACTTTAAAGATACAGCTTTATAAACACCAAATCCTGTAACACACTCTGTATGCTAAGGGTGAAAAAAGCCCAGTCCTTGTGCAATTTAGTTTCTGAAAGGCTCCTTATCTGCTGCTATGCTGCAATTTCCACAGCACTCTGAATTCCCAGGGATGCTGTCAGTCATTCTGATGGGTGCAGCACCCAACCCTGTTTATTTCTGATGATCTTTTAAACCCACTCCCCACCTCCCCAGTACAGTCTAACCTACAGGGAGCATCTGTAAGGAACACAGCAAAAATGTCTCTATGGAAGACTCCTGACTCTTCATTTTCTTATCTGCTTTAAGTCATGCCATAATTTGATGTAGGGACTTGTAGTCTTTTCTTCTGAGATCCCCACATCATTTTTTGGGCTATCCTCATATGAAAGTCTCCTTTGGGTCCCATACTTTAAAACCCTTTAATCTGCTTCAACCACAAAAACCTTCAAATGTTAGTCAATACCCAAGCCATCTTGTTTCCATTTGACGAAGAAATGTAATACATGACATATTATGTCCATGGCCTCATACTAGTTTACAACATGCATACAAAGAACATACACAAATTTCTCAGAAGCCAGTATGAATATATATTTGGAAGGGTTTCCCACTTATAAGTTTTAAGTCTCAATTTCCACCTAATCATCTGCTCAAAATAAGCTTCCCTATCTCTCATAGGAATTCTACCCAGGACTACATTCATCATTTCCCTTGTTCTCTAGTTATTTTTATTTTCCATTCCTATTTATCTTGAGACAGACAACTGCACCAAATTGATGCATCAGTCCCTGAATTTCTGGTCAATTTTGAGTCCAGTCCCTTTGCCTGCCCAGCCAAAAATCTACTTGGGCTGTGTCCAGCCTAACACTAGTTTCTCCTGCTTTATTTATCATTAAGAAGAGGGAAACTCAATGGCTTCCTCATTTCGAATAAAGCAGATGTAGTAATACACACCCAACAATATTTTTGAGGTCAGCCAACAAGCACCACCATCAAGCAGAGCAATACCCTGTGTCACACAGGATACGGTCAAAGTAGATGTTCATAGTAAGCATATACTCAACATGAAGCTTGATACTATCATGAGTAAATCAGTGTCACCATATACCTATATGATCTCTGAAAAATGTGTTTTTCTTTGAGCCTGTGTATTAGTGCATCCTTATTACCAAGGCTCTGTGAATTTGGAAGGTTTTCTGTGCAACCACAAGTACTAAAAATAGCCTTTAAAATTTATCTGTTAAATTTTGATTGGTGGATATTGTAGTTAGGTGGAATTGAGAAGGATGTGAGAGACAGATTGATTAGACCAACAAACAAGCCACTGGACTGCGACTCAGCTGGCTGAGGCTTGAGACTTGCCTTCTACTCTCAGCCTTCTCACTTATGTACGATGGGACCACAGATAAGTCACTTCTTACTATAATTCTGTTTATTTTCTGCTATCCCTTTTCTGTCTTGCCTGTTAAGATTATTTAGAGACAGAGGTTGCCTTCCATTTTATTTACAACATGTTTACACAGAAGAGACCATATATTGTCAAGATGTCTGAGTGCTCAAGCAATGCAGTTATTCTGCTAACAATTACAACAACATTATTAATAAATCATAGATACCATGGCAAATGCCAACTCACTGAAAATAGCTTTACAGTTTTGGTCATACAAGCAAGGCCATCCATCCTGTGCTAAAAAGGTGTTTAATTTTTAAAGAAATAATTTCAAAATCTAGTCATATTGAGATTTCATGGGGGGAAATGCTGTTTGTACGTTAGAATGCAATTAAAAAGTTCACCACATCTAAATTCATGGACCTTAGAAGTGAAAGATGTTGATTTCAATGACACTAAAATATATGTGGGTTTCTTATTATGCAGGTTATTATGAACACACATAATATGATTTGGATTTGTACACAATATAAGACCAGAAAAGAAGAAAGTTCAACCAAATCAAGCAGGCAATTCTGGTTAAGATAAAGTATTTTTCTATCATGTTGGCAACCACATTAATGAATTAGAGGAAGATAAATGTATAAATTCTAACGACATTTTGGGCATATTTACACCATGCAGCCCAAAGACTGTGAACACAGAAGTAGCAAGAGAACCAGAGCAATATCAAGATGCTATCAAAAAGCTGTCTCTGTGTTACCTTGTCTTCTTCTATGAGCTTGGAAGCAAGGCCATGCTTACAGGATGACAGCACAGTCAGACATCACCAAACATCTCTCAACTTGGTGCACTGCACAGAGTTGGCACACAAGCACAGGCCAGTACGAGACTGTGCATTCCTAGTAAGCTCCACTGTGTTTTCTAGACATATCCAAAGAAACTGGTTTTGCTGGGCTCATTCTATGGAGTACCAGCTTAACAAATACAAACTGATGATTACTAGCACTTCCTACTGTTTATCAGAAGAGAAATCAAAGTCACTGTCTTAAACTCACTTGTTCTCATTAGCCGAAAATGCTCGACATAAGATAACACAGAAGGTCTGAAGAAATTCAGGCACTTGCTAATAGGCCACTTTAACCAGCTGCTTAGAGGTTTTTCCTACATGATTTCAGGCCAAAGATCTTTCATAATCTGCTGCTGTTTCCTGTGCTGTAATTATGAATCTTACATCTTGACACAACCTACTGCTCCAGCTCTCTCTCTTCACTCTTTTTTTTTTTTTAATTAGATGTTTCTCAAGATTTAGTTTGAAGAAATATGCCGGTATCTATAGACCAGATTTTTCAGCTTGTGTAAAGTTATGTAGATAAGGGGCTTTTTCAATGGCACAAACTGCAGCAAGCCTTAGATTTGTCCTGGGAGCTGGTTACCTAACTGTCCTTTGTGCCTTTGAAAATATCCTGTGGGGCCCCATATTTACTTTTCTAATTATTCAAAACAGTTTGGACCTGAGCCAACAAGGTTCATTAAGAGGCACTCAAACAGGTTCTTCACATAAATTTCAAATGTCTTTATAAGCACAAAGCTAGCAAGAGCAAAGGCAATGTTAAGAAACCAGGTTTCCTTTGGACCAGTCACAATCTCCTCTGAATTAAAAAAATACAACAAGAAATGGAACATAGCTAACTATATTTAAAACATTATAATTTTCCATTTTCTCTGGCAGGTGCCTTGCATATAAGAATCCAAAGCACTGTACTAGAAGTCTGTATTCCTCTATGACTCTGCAGTCAATCTAAAAATATACAGGTTTTACATTTTGGAATCATAGAATCATCTAGGTTGGAAGAGAACTTTAAGATCATAAAGTCCAACCATCAACGTAACATGCCAAACCCATTACTAAACTATGTCCCTCAGCACCACATTCACCTGCCTTTTAAATACTTCCAGGGATGGTGATTCCACCACCTCCCTGGGCAGCTTGTTCCAATGTTTGATAATCCTTTCTATGAAGAAATCTTTCCTCATATCCAATCTAAACCTCCCCTGGAGCAACTTGAGGCCATTTCCTCTTGTCCTGTGGCTTATTACTTGGGAGAAGAGACCAATCCCCACCTTGCTACAACCTCCTTTCAGGTAGTTGTAGAGAGTGATAAGGTCTCCCCTCAGCCTCCTTTTCTCCAGGCTAAACAACCCCAGTTCCCTCACCTGCTCCTCAGAAGACTTCTGCTCTAGACCCCCCACCAGCTTTGTTGCCCTTCTCTGGACATGCTCCAGCAACCTATACGTCTTTGTTGTAGTGAGGGGCCCAAAACTGAACACAGCGTTCAAGGTGAGGCCTCACAAGTGCCCAGTAAAACAGGGCGATCACTGCCCTAGTCCTGCTGGCCACACTATTCCTGATACAAGCCAGGATGCTGTTGGCCGTCTTGGCCACTTGGGCACATTGCTGGCTCATATTCAGCTGGCTGTCGACCAACACCCCCAGTTCCTTTTCTGCTAGGCAGCTTTCCAGCCGCTCTTCCCCAAGCCTGTAGCGCTGCCTGGGGTTGTTGTGACCCAAGTGCAGGACCCAGCACTTGGCCTTGTTGAACCTCATACCATTGTCCTCAGCCCATCGATCCAGCCTGTCCAGATCCCGCTGTAGGGCCATCCTATCCTCAAACAAGTCAAAACTCCTGGGTGTCATCTACAATCTTACCAAGGGTGCACTTGATCCCCTCGTCCAGATCATTGATAAAGATATTAAAGAGAACCAGCCCCGTTACTGAGCCCTGGGGAACACCACTTGTGACTGGCCACCAACTGGTTTTAACTCCATTCACCACCACTGTTTGGGCCTGGCCATCCAGCCAGTTTTTGACCCAATGAAGAGTATACCCATCCAAGCCATGAGCAGCCAGTTTCTCCAGGAGAATGCTGTAGGAAACCATGTCAAAGGCTTTACTAAAGTGCAGGTAAACAACATCCACAGTCTTTCCCTCATCCACTAAGCAGGTCACCTTGTCATAGAAGAAGATCAGATTAGTCACGCAGGACCCGCCTTTCATGAACCCATGCTGGCCGGGCCTGATCCCCTGGTTGTCCTGCATGTGCTGCGTAATGGCACTCAGGATGATCTGCTCCATAACCTTCCCCAGCTCCAAGGTCAGACTGACAGGCCTGTAGTTACCCAGAAACACAGTTACAATTACCAAAGTCCAGAGAAGGGGATGGGGAAGTTTAAGGAATTCTAATCAAAGTAGGCGGATAGGTACTCTTACAGCACGTTAATAAATGTACTAAAGGCAAAAGTGACTTCTATGCTAAGGGGAAAAAAGGTAAAGTTCTGTTTAATGTGCATCTCTTTTCCCAAATACAAACTTGCAGGTGGCATGAGGAAAGGGCTAGAGAAAATCATCAAACATAGCAGGTGGCTGTAAGACAAGCCACAGAAATAGCGCTCTCTGCATTGGGTGGGCATCTGATCATACACAGTGTCTCAAGAAGACCACTGCAGAATGACGGGGGATTTGGAGAAGAATTAAATAAGAGAAAGAAGGAGTTTTACAACAGGAGACTGAAAATACAGATACTGCTTTTCTTAGAAAGGAAATCAACAAAAGAGTTACAGTAAAGGCACTTCAATTCTACCTCCTTGTAATCCTAACCATGTCAACATACTAGTGATATCAGGGTTATAATGGTCAATAAGAGTAACAAACAGGTAGAAGTAAGAAAACACCATGGTTATGTTCTTAAATTGAGGGATCAGGAATCAGGCTGAAATCTGTATGTGACCTGTAGCTAGTACCTGTGCAGCTTTTTGCATCTTCCCCTAGTGCCATGGGTGGGCACAGGACAGCACACAGGTCTTGTCCAGTAGTGCGATTTCTATGAAAATGTGAAATTGGGCTTATTCCCAAAACTATAAACTGGAGTCATTAAAATGAGGAAATTGCAGTTACAACACTACTGAAGTCTGGCTAACTTTCATTCCCGAAAAACAGAACTTAAAAGTAATTCATAAAGCATCCTGCTTCCCCGTTCAATGCAGTCATTCCTTCTAGCTCTTTATCTCCAAATTGGCTTGGATAAAACCTGCAGGAACTAAAAATAACAGCATTAGCTCATCACCACACTCTGGTCAATGAGTTGAGTAATGCAGACCTTATGAAAATGTACGTTTAGAGCTCTTTCAGATGAGCTGCATAACACAAACCATTAAACACAACTCTATTGATCTAATTTCATTATTTTCAGCAGACTGGAGTTTAGAAATTATAAGCTTCACTAATGAACATCAACTACAGGAAAAAATGGCTATAATTGATTAAATATTAGTTGAAAATACCTAAGATTAGATGTTTGTCATTATAGATAAAGGTTTACTATAATGTAAGTCTATGTTAATGCAAAATACTCATAGCCTAATTCTGTTCAAAGAGCCAATACGCAGAAAATTGAATAATTCTTTCACGCTTATATACTATTGCTCTCTAGTGATAGGGTTAGAGAATTATATGTTTCTGGAAAAGTATACAAGATAAGAAGTTTAAACAAGTACTGTTATACATTGTAATTAAATAAGTCCTTTTTTTCAGAAGAGGTGGAGATAACTAACCATACAAAGCAATAATTTCCTCAGTACAAAACAGGATTATTTCTTAATGTCAGCATGGGCCTTATGGAATTTCCTTCCTCAGTCAAAGAAGTTAATTTGGAACAAAAGAAAATTCATGTTACAAGGATATGTTGACTGTAAGGCCACAACAGGGCAGCTTGCCTCCCATCCATGCCAAATATCAGGACTTCCTTCAATCAATTCCTACTGAACTTGAGTATAAGCTTCATAAAAGAAATACCTACTGCCCTCTTTGTGATTCTCCACGTTAACAGCCACATCTGCTTGACACATTAAGGATCACTGAATATCTTTTCCCTCTTTTGTTTGATTACTCTAACTTCATGGGTCAAATTCTGGCTTCACTTAGAAACATGTATCTGAAACTCTTAAGTCCATTCATCTCACACTTACAGCAATGTAATAGAAGAATTCGGCTTTGACGTGATGAAAGAAGCAGCAAGTAGCAGTGTATACACATTTCTGTGACACTAAAATGTACGTACTTTTCATGTTAAAGTTTGTTCTGTTGTTTTGAGCAACACGATATAAGGTAAATCTGTGCTGTTTTCTCCAAAGGCTGTACCCAGTTGACATGACTGTACAATTAGAAGTAAAATCCTGGCATGACTGAAGTTGGTGGAAAGACATTTACATTACTGCTCTCTGCAAACCTGCCTATCAAATCTGACTATACCTAGGTGCATTACAGCCATTTTAGGATGCATTATGTGGTAGGTGTTCTGCTTCATATCTGAAGTGTCAGGCAGGGCATAGCAGTGTTCAGAGATTTGAACCATGTCACTGATTAATAGTTCTATTAAACAGGAATAATGTTCCTACATTTAAGGCACTTCATCATCATTAAATCATACTGCAGAATAGATAACAGTCATTTCCTGTATAATATCTGTCCTGAGGTAAGTCTACGTATATGCATCTACGAGTTAAGACACACACATCAAGCACCACATCAGCCCCTTTCACCAGTCTTTCAAGATACCTCTATATGGCAGCTTTGCCCTCAAGTGCATCAGCTGTTTCCTCCAATGTGGTGGCAGCCATGAACTCGCTGAGGGTGTTCCACCCCATCATCCAGCCTATTAATGAAGACATTAAATAATGTCAGCCCAGGATCAGCCTCAGAAGAGCTACACTAGTGGCTACAGCAACTTTAAACCACTGACTCTTTAAGCCTAGTGATTAATCCAGTCTTCTAGCCACCTTGTAATTATCCATCTCTCTAATTTGGCTATAAGGATGCTATGGCAGACTTTGACACAAGCTTACTGAAGTAAAAGCGTACAACATCCATTATTCTCTTCCCGTTCATAACAGGGCTAGTTATTTCATCACAAAAATTGCTCAGGAATGATATATCCCTGGCAAACCCATGCTGGTTGTTCCTTATTACATTGTTTTCTTTCAAGTGCCTGGAAACAGCCTCCAGAAGGATTTGCTCCACAATTTTTCTCGGCTGAGCGGGCTGCACCTCCCTGATCACCTTTATGGCCCTTTTTAAACACAGGTGTGATGTTTGGCTTTTTCCAGTCATCAGAAATCTCCCCCAGTTATCACAGCCTCTCCAGGATGATAGATAGCACCTTCTCCATGACATCAGCCAGCATCCCATCCTGTCCAAGGAAATTCCGTATCTTCAGCGTTCCCAAGTGGTCCTTCAGTCAGCATTTCTCTACCGTGGGTAGTACTTCCCATGATTCTGCCACAAAGCACAGGTACCTGGGAGGCCTCCAAGTAGATCTTGCCAACAAATACCAATAAAGATACTTATGATTGTACACACTCTTCTGTAGTGCTCAAAAAAGCTTTATAAAAGTAGTTATAAAACCAATAGGAAGGGAGAAGGTTTCGATTTTTTTTTATTGGCCATATTTTGTAGCGCATGTTTGTTATGGCTAGATAACTCAATGTCTTCAACATTACTCAGTTTAAATATTTGGTTCTGCATTGTTTTTCCTGATTCAAAAGAGAAATGTTAACCTGAGACATGAGGTTATAGAACCATAGAATGGTTAGAGTTGGAAGGGACCTTAAAGATCATCAAGTTCCAACCCCCCTGCCATGGGCAGGGACACCTCTCACTAGAGCAGGTTGCTCAAAGCCCCATCCAGCCTGGCCTTAAACGCTTCCAGGGATGGGGCCTCCACAACTTCCCTGGGTAACCTGTTCCAGTGCCTCACCACCCTCACAGCAAAGAACTTCTTCCTCATATCTAATCTAAATCTCCCCTCTTCCAATTTAAAACCATTACCCCTTGTCCTATCACTAGACTTCCTGACAAAGAGTCCCTTTCCAGCTCTCCTGTAGGCTCCCTTCAGGTACTGAAAGGCTGCTATCAGGTCTCCCTGGAGCCTTCTCTTCTCCAGGCTGAACAGCCCCAGCTCTCTCAGCCTGTCCTCATAGGAGAGGTGCTCCATCCCTCTAATCATCTTAGTGGCCCTTTGCTGGACCTGTTCCAACAGTTCCATGTCCTTTCTATGTTGAGGACTCCAGAGCTGGACACAGTACTCCAGGTGGGGTCTCACACGCGCAGAGTAGAGGGGGAGAATCACCTCCCATGCCCTGCTGGTCACGCTTCTTTTGATGCAACCCAGGATACGGTTGGCTTTCTGGGCTGCCAGCGCGCACTGCCGGCCCATGTTGAGCTTCTCATCCATGAGCACTCCCAAGTCCTTCTCCTCAGGGCTGCTCTCCAGCCATTCTCTGCCCAGCCTGTATTTATGCCTGGGATTGCCACGTCCCAGGTGTAGGACTCTGCACTTGGCTTGGTTGAACTTCATGCCATTTGCATTAGCCCACCTCTCAAGCCTGTCCAGGTCCCTCTGGATGGCATCCCTTCCCTCCAGTGTGTCAACCGCACCACCGAGCTTGGTGTCATCAGAAAATTTGCTGAGGGTACACTCGATCCCACATTATAGGCATCATAAATGTATCTTGGTTTAGTCTGAGTTACATTACTAATTGTTTTAGATTAATTAGATCATTTAGATTGCATTTATTTCTCTTTTAAGGAAGTTGTGAAAAAACACTGCTAAGGGACTGAACTGAGCTGAATGGTTTTGACATTCTAAAATTACATAAACAGAAGGACTACAGGAGCTTGAACCAGAAGTCATTGAAGTCATCGAGACTTTGGATTGGACCTGTAGTTCCTGAAAACAATGTTTAAGGGGCTCAAACTCTGAATTTTTACTTAGCCACAATTAATCCATTCAGTGAAATTTTGCACTGAAATTTTGCAAGTGTTATTACTTGCTCATCCCTGTAACATATACCATCAAAACCAAAAAATATACAGCTAGATGAAAATTTGTTAATTGCATTTTCAAAAAGGAAAGACAACACTGGCATTTTGTTCCGCTATCAGACCAGCTAGCTGTGTAAGACATTTGCCTTTGTACCAATGAGCAGGCTATTTAGATCTCATATTCTAGTATGCAGAAATAGTAAATACCACATTTTTCACAGTTCAGGTTCATTGGGACAGAGAATAGATAGAGGTCTCTCTTCTTCACATTGCACAGAAACCATCTCTTACAGGGGAACTTAAAATGAGCTGTTGGTGTAGACCAGAGGGAAGCAAGACCATAATATACCAGAGGAAAATGTCTCAAAGGCAAAATGTCTTTGAGCTACACAGATTGCACATCATTCATGGATCAAGGCTGTGCTGAAAGAAACAGTCTAGCCCTGAATATTTTATTTTCCAGAATTCAGTCTAATGCATTCTTTTGCTGTAGAGGCAACAGATTAGAAATAGAGCTGTGAGAATATGACATATTTTGCATTTCTGAATGCAAACGAATTTAAAACTACCAATAATATGTATTATAAGCCAAGTTTTATCCTGATGGGAATTGAAATGAATGAATTAGGATCCCTTCCAAAAAGGATGTGATAATGCAAAAGCTGACAGATCTTTCACTGCAGCAGCTCAGCACAGTATCACTGTGCTGATCATGAGAAAAGAGTAAATTTTAGCAGGCTTTATCTCTAAAAGTATTAAGATGACCCGTATTTTTGATAACTCAAAATGACAAATAATATCTAGTGTGCTTTCTCAATAAACAAAATAATATGATTTCTCAAAAATTACATGGATACTTTAAGTCTTCTTACTAGCACTATCTGTGGAGTTTAAGAGACTTTTTCAAACCCTGCATTAGGAGAGAAACTGCATCTCAATATTTTTTAACATATATTCCAAGTAAACATTGATCTCTCTTCAGCAGGAACGAGCTGAGCTATAGCACATCAACCTAGTGAGCAAAACCGTTTAATTGCCCACAACATTTTCACCTTTGTTAAACATTCTGAGGATATCAAACCACTTCTCATAGAATCAGACTGAAGATAATCTCATGAGTAACATGCAGGAAACCCCCTCATCTTTAGTTATGTGGAATATACATATATGTGACAGAAAAAAAGGAAAAGTACAAACAGAAAATATTCACTCTCTGTGAGAATACAGCTTGTCTCCTGGGACAAACAATCCATGCTGTTTCCAAAAGAGGAGGGGAAAAAAATCACTGTTGAATGAGAGAAGCAGCAGTATTTTGAAGAACAAATACTTTATCTATTTAAAAGAACACTTCAACCTTTTTTCCCTCAGTTCAGCTCAATTATATTCCTATGGTGAGGTGAAGTGCTTTTCAAAAGCATAGTATGAAAAGGGTTGGAAAATAGAATTTTCAATAATAACTGATATTTCCCAACACTTTAAAAAAAGATCTGCCTTACACTTCAGAAAAAAGAAAACAAAGTGGTTTGTTTTTCAAATGCAAAGATACACTGAAGTTGGACTAGCAGTATTTTCAGAGTAGTAGACTCCACAGCTCCTGTTGGGGCAACTAAAAAATAAAAGAAAATGATTGGCAAAGATATTTCCCTTAGACAGAAGATCTCAGGATATTAGAAGATGAAACTTCACCAATGTTCTTCTCCTTAATTTCAAGCAATGCCATGTTTTTTCTATTACACTGTTAAAGTGACATAAAGTCCTTATGTCATAAGGAACCGAAAAATATCTTCTGTCTCAAAGTGGTTATCTTGGTACAGTCAGATTAGATTGCCTTGGAATGCAAAGAGATTATACAGCACTGGAGGATCTGATTCAACCTGTCAAAATCTCAGAGATTATTGAAACCATGCTGCTTGGTTTCACTTCCATTTTATCACTAAGAATTCTTTGGCACATGTGACAAAGATTTATCAAGCACAATGATTTCATTTTAGTTTCTTTTCAAGCAAATATCAGAATACTTTACAAAACTGAACATCAACATTTTTGGAAAAAAATAAATATTTTAAATTATCTGCAGTTTAGAATGTTGAAGGTGCTCAGTAGGAACCTGAGATACCAAGCCATAGTATTACTTCATAAGAAACAGCTCTTAAGGATCATACCTTCAGAAAATTCCGTAAGTATACATTTTAATATAGAAGATTTATATGATACATGAGTGGCTGAAAGTAAATCAATCTCTGCAGTTGCTTGCAATAGTTAATGTGCTAAAAGATTTATTTTTTGACGTAGCAGAATTGTTCTCACACTTCTGAGAATAAGCAGTATCTACACTTCACAGTATAGCTGCTGTTAGGTTTGTTGGGTTTTTTTTTTAGAATTTCATCTCCCTAACATATGAAATGTCTCCAGGAGAGTTTTAAAAATGAGGTGACTCATATTTTTAAGGGCCAAGAGTATTTTAATAATATCATTGTTACAGATTTTCTTTTTTAGATAGAACAACTCTCATGAATACATCAAAGAGAGAACGGTAACATCCAGGAGTTTCATCCTGTATTTACTATATTATTATTTTCTAAAGAATTGTACTTAATAGAAAATGTGCCATTCACTTCACATTATCACCATGCGTATTTGTTCAATGAATAACTATTTTGTTGATGCAACCTCCTCCCAAAAATTCTTATTTATTAAACAGCTTCTGTTAGTACCCTGCTCCCTTCTTATCCCCAATCTTGTGGAAAAGGCAAGCACATCTTATGAATTCCTAGCCTCTGAAAACTTTACATGGAAGATGGGACAGTTAAAGGCAGTGGTAAGAACCACTTCAATGCAAGAACCATTGGCCAGCTCTGCCACAGGCATTTTTTGACAAATCATTGTATCTTTGTGTTTCAGTTTCTCATTTACAAAGCGGAAACAATGATCCTTGTCTTTCTCCCATTTTGCATTTTCTTTCAGACTGTAAGCCTCTTTGGGAAAGAAACTACAATTTGCCACCTGGATGCATAGTGGCCAAAACTACAGGGTTTGTGTTTGTGCTGGGATTACTCAATAATACTCTTGCAGACTGTAATAAATTAAATTCGTAGCGTACTGCAGGGGCTGGATTCCTTACCCAAGTCCACAGTAGATGAAAATAACCTCAATTCAAATATATCTGCATTTCAGAATACAACTGATGACTGCAGGTTGTGTGCATGTTTCATTTAACATTTTCAAGTAAATATTTAAAAATGATTTATTATTATTGTTATTATTATTATTGTTCTTAGATAGAAATCAGTGCAAAGTGCCACCACACCAGTTCTCATCTTCCCACTGTCTACTTGTCTTTATTAAGGATAAGCCTGGTTCTTGAATGCCTTGCTAATTCTCTGCTAAAATTCCACAAACACCAACTCCATCTAAACAACGGATTAACTAACATGACTTTTTTGACTCAAAATGTCAGCTATGAAAAATTGATGGTCACTCCACATGCTCCATCGCTGCCATTCAAAGTGAAAAGTATTTGACAGGAAAAAGAGTACTTTCTGTGCTGTTTGCACAGCTATCCAAGGAGTTTGATAACGACAATAAGAGAGAGAAATACTGTAGCATAGTGGAAGAAAGTACAATAACAACAATGCTCCGTGTCAACCAGACAAGAGGAAAGAGAAGTATTGCACAGCTCACTGATCATGAATTGCCAAAAAGAGTGTATTAACCTACACTTGGACAGCAACATTAAAAGTTAGGAGTTTGGACAATATCTGGAATGAAACCGATACTGCACACAGAAGAATCCAGGTGAGCCCTTGTGCTCACCACTGTTTCATTTTAATTCCACGGAAGTACAGGAAAGTAATGCTGAGTAAACATCATGAAAGCCACTGTTACAGGCTGACTCCTACTTAGCAAAGTTTTGGTCCCACCTTCATAGTCAGAGATGCTGGCACCTGGAGCCCTCTAATTCTAAACCTGCCTGCCATTTCAGCGACTTCGCTATCCTAGTACGTATTTTCCAGTTTATGAAAGCTGAAACAAATCATTAATTAATTAAATCTCAAAAGCTGCCAATAGGCTAAAGGTTTTCAGCCGATCACTAAGCTGGAATCATGTTTATCCCAGACACAAGTGGCCAAGCAGTCCTTACCTTAACATAATTTCCTCAACTGATGACTAGAATTGGTCTGCATTAGCCTCTCACTAATCTGTCTGTAGGAATGTATCACTCTCCAGAGTCTCTTCCATTTTGTATGGATTGGCTCCTTCACTTTATAATGTTAATGCATAAAAGAATATGCTCTACTTTCCACTAGCTTTTCATCTACAGGTCTGTCACACAAACTAAATGCTTTATAGAGCTAAATTATCAATCTATAAAAATAAATACAAAACAGCATAACACAAAGTAAAGAATTAAATGCCATTAAACTAAATAGATAACTTTGCTCAAAAATTTGGAAACCAATTAAAGATTGAAAAGCCATTTATAAACTGCAATGGTGTTTCAGACACTGGGAGCAGTGTGGCAAGAAAAATAAAAAGACTAACAGCGGACACAAAAGACCAAAAATACTCATGTAAGAGACTGGAAGAAGTTTAAGGGGAGCATCATTTCACTCCCCCTGATTTCCAAATGTTGAGTAGAAACTCAAACAGGCAGCAACTGTGTCTATAAAGCACAGCATGAAATGTTTGTACTTCCTTATGTGGATGAGAAACAGAAGGCAAGTGAAATGTTGTGGGAAGATTAAAAAGCATCTTAGTATGTGAAAGGTCAACCATCAATTATTAATAATGTTACAGTCCAGGGAAGATGAGAAACCTCCAATGCAGTTTCTGGGATATCGGATACCATGCAAATTTCTGAGGTAACTAATTCACAGATATATCTATCTGGAGGACAGAATTACAGCACATGCAAATCCTGAGAAATCTTAAGGAAATAATACACAAAAGGGAAAATTAGCATTCCTATTGCTTCAGCTGACAAACAACTCACTACCACTGGGCTTCTAAAATATTTGAATTTCTAGTTTACTCTCTTCCCCTCCTGATGGTTTTCTATTTTCTTATTTGAATTTGTCTTATTACTTAAAGAAATATAATAACCTAGGTTTGAGGGGAAAAAATCAAAACCAAACCCTCCACACATTTGTTAAGATTATATTATATAGACAGCAGAGAAAGCAGGAAACTCTATCAAATTAAGTGACAAGAGGAGCATGTGCTGCAGTAGCAATGTGATACAGTAAACATGACTGGAAGGTGAGTCTCACTGAGTCAACATGCGATTCCAACCTTTATTTGTTCTTTCAGAAACTAAATGCAGCTGGGGCAAAGTGTAACACAAGGCTCAGATGCAGAAAAGATCCTACAAGAAGAGGGCTAGTATTTATTGCTAGCTGACTCTTTCAAAAGCTCTAGGTTTGTGGAACTGAGGGCTGGGAAAATCAATTCACTGCCTATAAAATGCGACATTTCCAACAGTGGTGTGGTTAGTAGTTACACCTCAGAGGTCTCTACTTTCTCTGCTTGAATCTTACAGCAATTTTGATTATGTCATCCAAAGAATCTCAGTTTCGACGTGGATCTCTATAAAACAGCAAAAATTGACATTTTTTTTTTTTTAAGGTCAGTGGATCAACTGGTTAGTTGATTTAAGCAACTAGAGTACTTTGTCTAAATGGGGAAAAAATGTAACAATGAATGTAGCACCATAATTCAGGGTGTTTCATACATCCAGTCAGCTTTGCCAAAGAACTAAGCTTGTGAAAAGTAGTAAGTACACCTTACTTCATGCATTACTTGCAATAACTGTTTTCTGTAGTCACATTTCTGTATTTCTGCTGCGCTATAAATATCTCCATGGGAGATAAGAGAGGTGCTAGAACAACCAGATGGCACTTGCTTATATTTATAAAATTCACGTCTGGCCATAAATTATATGAAATATGATAAAAGATTAAGAAATACCTGCACTATAGTGAGGAATAAAGATTTAAAACTTTTTTTTTTGAGGTTATATAGTAATCTCAGCTAATGCTTTAAGACATTAAGCTGGACAACGCTAGAAGCTGTCTGTAACTTGTAGAATGTTGGCCTCATGTAAACTAGAATTGAGCTACCCTAAGTCCCTGATTCTAGGTATAATCACATACATACGTAAGTGTTGGTAAGAAAATAATAGTTCCATGATTACAAAAGTATAATGCTTTCCTAAGGTTTATTCAGGACTTTTTTCCTCCTACCTTAGCATCACACAACTACACAAAATACTTTTAGGTTTACCAAGTAAAATCTCCCATTGTGTCTTGGTTTTGCTCCTGCAACGGTGAAAGTACTTCCTTCATGTGCTGTGAGACTTTCTTTTTTCACCCTCCTCTAGATTTGCACACATAAATGCCATTAAAAGACACAATGAGTTCTTCAAGTGCACTTCTGAAGAAAAGCCTACCAAAACCCAATGCCAGAGCTGGCTGAAAGGATCCCAGATCCTCACCCACTACAGACAGACCTTTTGTCACTTAGTAGCACTGCTTTCCTTCTGAGAGGTAAGAAGTAACTCCATGAACACTTTTTTTCTCTCAAAACAAGCAATACCTGGATTTCATTTGACTAACTGGGTAGCACCTATAATGCAAGTATTTACACCAGAGCCTGTTACTCCCTAGAGTCAAAGGAACTCATGACCAGAGAATTAATCTCATCAGAAACTAAGTCAGATAAACCACACCCTAAAACACACCTTTTTTCTATTTGCTCTAAAAAGAGCTCTAGATGACCGACACAGCTTAACAGTGTCTATAGGATAATATCTAAAGGTAAATGAGATATCTAACATCAGGTTTCCTGTAAACCAAACTTCTAGATGCTGAAGTGTTGTACCTTTTCCTGCAAGATTGAGGACCCTATTAAGGGACTTGTCTCCTATGAAAATATTTGCTTGCTGTTACTGTGTTTAAACACAAAGGCAATCCTATTAGTGTTTCTGCAGTTCTGGAAAGCAATCCTGTATTTCTTGCCATAAACCCCTTCCAGGCTGTCAGCATACCATCTGCACTATGTATACCACCACACTCAGGTGTAACCTGCTGTTAGTGGTCACACCGGTGCCAAATAGGGAAATCATACAACCTCCCTAATCTTACCTGAAATTCCTCGGGTTATACAGCCTTTAATTAAATCATCCCTTTTGATTTCTTCAGCGCTCTGGGAGTACATGCTTTGCTACCTACCCGTTAGGATCCTGCGTCTTTTTCAGAGCTACTGTGTGGCAGTAAAGTCCCTATTGCTGTAATCATCTTGCATTTTCGCTCCTAGATGTGTGACTTCTAGGGAAGTGGTTCAGCTACACCTCACTGAAACAGCAAGACACTTGTGTGAGCATGCCAGATGCCTGTGAGGTTAAGCAGATGATGCCCCATTACCATCCTCACTTCCACTCCTCCTCTTCTCCCCTCTTCATTTTCTGGAGTTCACTCCAGTCCACTCTTCTTCAACCCTTTCCTTGGGCCCTACCAACGGGACCTCATCTCCCCGACTCCCGCTGTCATTCCCCATGTGGTGCTTTACCTGCTTTTTACCTGCTCTCGTCTCCTGCAACAGAAGGAAGCTAACACTTCCCTGGTTCGGCAGCATAATTTTTTCACCCCATCTTGCTGCTCCCCCATTTCTCCTTTTACCTCCCCCTATCCAACAGATCGTTTTCAAATGTTACCTGTGAACTTTCCCCCTCATTTCAAGCTCCAAAATCAGCTTAAAATCCACCTCAAGTACTTTACTCAGAACAGCTCTCACAAAATCCCAAATGACCCATTTCTGACCCCAGCTCAAAACCAACGCTCCCCTGATCCCCCCTCCCATATTGCCACCTGCCCGCCATGTCACAGAGCCTTTTTTCCCCCAAGTTTCCACTTCCTTGGTGACAATCACCTATATATGGCAGCCAAAACAATTTAATATTTCCTTGGTGCTCCTCGTGGGGCACCTGCGGCCCCCAGCAGGCGGGGGCTGAGGAGCAGCTGAGGCCTGGGGGTTTGGTGGAGGCGGCGAGAGGAGCCCGAAGCGGGGAGACTTTCCCGCCGCTTTCCCCTCAGGCCTCTCTCGCAGCGCGGCCGGGGGAAAGGACGAGGAAGCGCAGCCCGGCCGAGGCCAACGCCACGAATCCGCCGGCCCCGGGCGCCGCGGCCCCGGGCGNCCGCGCCGGCAGAGGCGGCTCCGTTTGCCGCTGTGACGCCGGCGGCGCTGGAACACCTGGAGGGGCGGCGGCGGCGGTGGCGGCGGCGCCTCCGGCTCGGCCCTCCCCTCCCCTCCGCCGCGGGCAAGGTGAGTGCGGGGAGGGGGGACCCGCCGGGCTCAGTGCCGGAGCCTGCCGGGGGAAACGGGTTCCGCCAGCAGCTGCTGCGGCCGCCGGTGCTGGGCAGCCCCGGGTGGGCGCCGCCTCCCCCGCAGGCTGCTCGCCCGCCGCTTTGGGGTGGGGGGGGGAAGGAGGCGGCGCAGCGGCC